>CM050176.1:9459408-9611275 GCA_027410445.1 Discoglossus pictus
AGGTACTTAAAACTTCACTGCTTTTCAGTGTTCAGATTTGTGCATCTAAAAGAATATTAACCCATGTAAGTGGCCAATTAAATCTTATAACATTTTTTGGAAATGGCACATTAAATTTCAACAATTTTTAAAGAGAATAAAAACCATTACACTAAAACAAAAAATGATCACATAGTTCCGAACACTGAATTAGTTACAGAAAAAAACTAAAGAAAGGGATACTTTATTGAATAACAGTAATACAAGGAGAAGAAAACTGCATAAAAAACCTCTGAGGATATTTATCCTTAGGACCTAGTGGTCCCTAACCAATATATATAAGAACTGAATATAAAAGTATGAAATTTGACCATGAAAGTATCATGTGTGGATCTTAAATCAGAATACTGTATTACATGATTACCCACAACAAGGATATAATGAAAATCTGATGATTAGTAGTGCAGGTATGTGCACGCTCAAGATAAGACATATTTCACACATATATGCACCTTTTATAATCAGTTCTTACATATATTGGTTATGGACCACTAGGTCATAGGGATAAATGTCCTCATATACTTACCGTACAAATTTGCCATCCTGTCTTATTTTTTACTATCTTCAAAGGTATCTAAGATTGTATTCATGCATATATTTTACCCTTAGCATTACTGAATCAGTTGGTGCTTTCTAAACAGGTAGAGGGTTTTTGTTGACTTATTACATTCCCATAATTACAGTTAAGGATTTAGATATTAAAGGTCGCTGAATGATAAATGCCATAGTATAAAAAAATATGTATAAAAAAAATGGAGTCTTACTTGGAGCATAACTAAGCAGGACAAAATAAAGCTTGTCATAAAGCTTGATTTATATTTGAAAACTAATCTTGTTGCCTCTAATGAACACTGGAGGTATTAACGATACTTCGGTAAAGTCTGTGAGGGGAGCGGAAACATTTCAGCAGGAGATTGTAAACTACCTGCTTCTGGACTTGTGTTCGTAGAAGGTGTTGGTGTAAAATTCCTAAAGTTTAATGATTTAACAAAACCATATTGTTGTCACTGCTCACTTGTTGTGGTATTATGTTATTAAGACAGTCTACAAACATGTTTGTTTATTTATTTATTTATTTATAGAATGTCCAGAGGAAGTGCACGACCCTCGATCTTTGTACGAAAAACTTCAAGAACAGAAAGACAAGAAACAGCAGGAATATGAAGAACAGTTTAAATTCAGTAAGGATGCATTGTTATATAGAATTTAGGTAGTGTATGCCCTCATTTGCTCTTTTGAGGAACAATGCTTGGGTAAAATATGTTACAAAGTAAAGAAAAATACAGCCTCAATCTTCTTTTATATATATACAAGAGGATTTGGAAGTATGGGCAAGGAAGGCATTGCATATCCTTTATACACCAAATATGTACACAAATAATCAGTAACTAATGGAAAGGATCACAAACAGGTTGAGCTGGAAATTCCCAAGAAAATCATCTTACAAGATCATTAATCAGAAGTAGCTATTCTGATTTCTTACTCTTGTATCATTTATTTTTAAAGTTGACATATTTTCACCAGTGTTTCATGCTATCACAATTTTGTTTTAATATAAGTTTACTTTCTTTCATGATGTGCCACAATCACTTTCTACAAAGTGCATAACATTACAGACTCATAGTAGTGACCTAATTACAAGTGCTAAATGTTTTATTTAGGCACTAATCATTAATAAAATTCCTATTCACTGATTTTAAATAGCCGTATTCAATATTAAATTTGCTTTCAAACTTCACCCTTAAACCTCCACTTAAGCTGCTTGTCTCCACCTCTTACAAGGTCATCAAGGGGTGGGAGCAATTCTGAATATGAGGCAGTCTTTCTAGTCGAAGAAAAAATTAGGTCTAGACAGAAGAAAATGCTTCTCATCTATTGGTACTTTGTGTTTTATATTTGTTTACCTTGAGATGGCCCAGGCTTGTGTCTGACCATTTAGTACTACATACCAGTCAGAGTTGTTTGAATTTCTCTTTTACTGTATACTATGGCATTTACAAGTTTTAGTAAATGACAGGGGATGTGATTACCTTATATAAAGCAACAATATAAAGCTTTGTCAAGTGAACTTTTTGTGCCAAGAGGTTTTCAACTGACAAGAGGACATCCCTTGAGGTTAGAAGTAAAAAGATTCCACCTTATAGAAAGAAAAGGGTTCTTCACAGTTCGGGTAGTTAATCTGTGGAATTCTCTGCCAAAGGAGGTGGTGACAGCAGATTCGATAGATAACTTTAAAAAGGGAATGGATACATTTTTTATTTAAAAGTGCATTCAGGGTTATCCTGGTTAATTTGAGAGAGAGTATTGATCCATGAAGGAATCTGATCACCAGTATCTGGGGTCAGGAAGGAATGAATTTGTTTTCCCTTTTGAGACTATTGGCTAAGTTTCACTGGGATTTTTTTTTCTATTTGCCTTACTCTGGATTAATTAACAACTAATCCGCATATTGCAGATCAGAGGAGATCTTAAAAGGTTGAACTTGATGGACTAAAAGTATTTTTTCAACCTCAATGACTGTAACTATGTGAGACTGCTTAGGGTGCCTTGGACTGCAAGAAGATCCAATAAATCAGTACTTCAGGAAATTAAGACAAACTGTTCATTAGAAAAGAAAATACTCTAATGCTGGGAAAGATTGAAGGCACAAGAAGAAGTGGACGACAGAGGGGGAGATGGATAGATATAGTCACTGAAGCAATGCACATGAACTTGATGGAGCTCAGAGGGTCAGTGACTGAGAGATGTACCTGGCTTGCTATGTTCCATAGAGTCACCGAGAGTCGAACGCGACTGAACGACTAAACAACAACAACAATATTTTTTTTATAAGGGTCACCTTTTAAAATTAAAGGTAAATGTTAATATAAACTAATATTATTTTAAACTTTATTTGCTTAGAAGAATAAAACCTTTAAAAACAATGCTATTGTAAGCTGTGCTAGTTGCAAAGGTGTATAGAAAGGTGTCATGGATTATGAATGCATCTAATCGAGGAGAATCAGTAGTGTATACGAACATTTTTGCAGGAAAAAGTCCAAACATAAACATTATTAAATGTACTCTAAAGTTTCCAAAATGTCTTCAGTTTTCAGGCAATTGATTTTGAAAAGGAATATCCCTGAAAATGAAAGCTAAATTAACATATAATTCATACTTGTGGCCAATTAGAGGATGGTACAACAGTGTAGCTGTCTAACTATCACTGGCTGAGGCAAAGCGGAGACAGCTCTGATAATGACAGTTAATTGACTAGGACACAACTCCTTACAGCTCATTGGCTAGGACGCTCAGTCTACATGGTGCATTGGGGGTGGAGCTCACACATGAGGTTTCAAATGTACTTTGAATTACAAATATACAGAATTCCTCAATAAAATGATTTTGAGATTATACGCAGAATCAGACAGACTTAAACACAGGATATCCCACAAACTCCCAGATACCTTTAAGTTTTAATGTATTAATTTTAAAGAAACCTTTTTTACATTGCCAAGATTAGTTATTAAAAGGAACACATTCTATTTTGTATCTGGTGTTTCAGTGTCCAGGGACTGAGCCAAGGGCTTGTATGTAGCTTTCAAACTTTTAATCCTATTTTGCCCATGATCAATTGCAGCTCTTCCAATTAACATTTTCTAAAATGTGACGTCTGTGCCGCTTTTAAATGAGATTCTGCCATTGTTGCTAACAATATTTCTAACTAACTGGTTCTCCTTTTTTAAGAGAATATGGTCAGGGGTTTAGACGAAGAAGAAACCAACTTTCTGGATGAGGTTTCAAGAAAACAAGACTTGATCGAAAAGCAGAGAAGAGCAGAAGAGAGGAAAGAACTGGATGAATTTAGGATATCCTTTTCCAATATTAATAATGTTTTGGTTCTATTTTTTTTTTTTACTACTAATTGTGCTACTTCTTTCCCAGTAATTATAAACTATTGAGTATTACATTGTGCAACTTTAATTGGCTGTCCACTTCACATTGTGTAGTTTGAAACTGCCTGTGTGTTTTTTACGTTTTTTTTTTTTTCTTCCACCCCGGAAGCTGATCAGCAGAAACCAATATAGAAGATTATACAACAGCATAAAGACTAGACACCCCTAGTTAGCATGTTCCAATATCATAGCTGATTTGTAATACCTTATCATTTTATATCACTGGAGGAAATATCACTTTGTCATGTTGTTATTCTTTGGAACAGGTTTAGCAGGCTCTCTCAATGCTAAAATGTTGTCTAGTATTTATATATCATTAGCATATGCAGAAACAGGCCAAGAAGCAAATACTCACTCTCTTTATATGTATCATGCTCTCCATTGTGTCTTTTTATATCTGTTGCTTACTCTTGGCTTCTCTCAATTTACTCTCATGCTTGATTCTCTCTTTTCGCTCTTTCATGTCAGTGTCTCTCACTTCCTTGTACTGTGTGTGTCGTTCTCTTATCTCTGCAACTCTTATCTCTGCAACTCTCTTCTTCCATTTGGGGGTCACAAAGTCTGTCTGCCTCGACTTTTAATTAGTTACAGTAGTGAGATACTCCATAAGCTTTTACCTTCTGTGCAGGACCTGCAGCACTTATTCTGTTGCCCTGTTTGCTCCTACCATTCAATTTTTATTGTTAATATTATAATTGTCAATATATTTAGTTTTAATATTAGTATTAACCAGTAAAGTGTCAATATGTATAAAAAAAAAAGAAGAAAATAAATTGAATTGAAATTACTCCCGTTGATACAAATGAGGAGCTGGTTAGGCAAGTGATCTAGACAACTGGATTTATTTCTAATTAATGATCTATGATAACCCTGAATTCCCTTTTTTAGAGAGGCAGTATTGATCCAGGGAGAAGTCCGGTCGCCGGTGTCTGGGACCAGGAGGGAATTGATTTATTTTTTATTTTTATATACAACTAATTAATTAATAGTTAATCCGCATATTGCACATCAGAGGAGATCTTAAAAGGTTGAACTTGATGGACTGAAAGTCTTTTTTCAACCTTAAATACTATGGCCCTCATTCAATTGCAATTTGGCCAATTGAATAGGGCTCTAAATAAGCACATAACATATTTTTTAAAATAAGTTTTTACTTAGTAAACATCTATCCAAAAGCAAGGTTTTCACTAACTAAAAACCTTTAAAAAAAAATATATGTTATGTGCTTATTTAGAGCACTATTCAATTGGCCAAATCGCAATTGAATGAGGGCCTATGTAACTATGTAACATGCATAAAACTAGGAGCCATCGAGATGGCTGTCCATTGCTGTGAGCAATGAACCATCAGGTCTGATAATATCTAGAAATTGTACAGGTTGTCAGTGTTAAGGCTATATATGATGTTGAAAAGGTGAGTTTTTAAAGCAGGTTCTGAGCAGACTGAAGGGAGCAGTTTGGGGCATGTAGAGGAGCACTGGCATATTGAGGTTTTATATGTAAGCTTAAAGTTTCAGGATTTTGAATTCTGTAGGGAATGGGGAGCCAATGGAGGGACTAACATAATAGTGAGTTAGGCGGATACGTCTTCCAAAGGTATTGATGACAGATTGAAGTGGGGTCTGATGGTTGATGGGAAGGCCAGTGATGGCTGAGATGCAGTAGTGAAGGCAGAACGAGATGAGTGAGTGAATTATTGTAGTGAATTCTGGTGAGGTTCACACTTGTTTACACTTTGTAGTTCTCCAGGGTCACTGACAACTTTTTCAGTGCCAATCTCACATAGGTTGTGTACCTATGTCAAATCTCTGTGGAATATGAGGTGCATGTTTTCTGTAAATGCTTTGTCCCTGTCTCTATAGATCTTTGGTAAAGTTAGTGTCTGGATCTCCCAGCCATACAGAAGAATTTATGTTTTCAAATACTGAAGAATAGGGGCTTCCTTCTTAAATATTATCTCTCTTATTGAGCACTCAAGCCTGTGTTTCCTTATCTTATTTGTATGTGTGATCTCTTTCATGCCTTTGTCTCTTTTTCCACGATTTCAAAGCTTTCTCTCATTTTCTCTTGTTTTTTCTTATGTCTGTCTCACTGCTAAATCCAGTGACATCACACACAGCTGAAATTACTTAAAATTGGAATCTAGATTGTTTTGATATGGAAACGAGAAAAATAAATATATACCGTAATTATAGGGTGAATCAACCCATATTAGCCTGACAAAGGGTGTGTTTGTTAACACAACGAAGCAAAGTTGTTATTAGATTAATCCATACACTTACCTTTTATTTGTTGTTTCTAGAAGTACATCATGTGCAGCCTTTGTCTCCTACCTCTTGGTTTTTACATAGTACCAGAAACAAGTAAATCAAGTATAATTCTGCCATATTTATAAAGCAACAATAGGGAAGAATATAACAAACAATCTTTATTAAGTTCTTATTAATATAGGCACATTCTAAAAAAAATAACTATATATATGTGATAGTCTATCAGCAATACGGGTTGTGGCTAATGCTTGAGGGCCTCCGTTGCTGGCAAGGAGCGCCAAAGGCACTCCTTGCGCTAGTGGAGATGAGTGCCGTAGGTGCTCATCCCTACGACTTTCGGACCGCGAGGGTCAGCATTTGCGGTCCGAAAGTCGTAGGGGGTTGTAGGGATGAGCGCCTACGGCTCTCATCTCCGCCAGCACAAGGAGCGCCTTTGGCGCTCCTTTCCAGCAACTGCAGCCCTAGCTTTGAAGCGACGGCACCTCACAACCGGTTACAAACGACCACACAACCGGGACTTTGAAAAAAAACACGCAGTGACTAGCTACGGACTTACACAAAGAAATACGAGCTGTGGTACTTAGAAAAAGAAAATTGCAGACTTGCACAAAAAAAAAATACGAGGCGCGGGACTTAGAAAACATCCATTACAGACAAACAAAAATACGACCTTGACAGACAACCCGCGCACAGCGGTACTCATTAAAACCGGTTACAAACGACCACACAACCGGGACTTTGAAAAAAAACACGCAGTGACTAACTACGGACTTACACAAAGAAATACGAGCTGTGTTACTTAGAAAAAGAAAATTGCCGACTTACACAAAAAAAAATACGAGGCGCGGGACTTAGAAAACATCCATTACAGACAAACAAAAATACGACCTTGACAGACAACCCGCGCACAGCGGTACTCATTAAAAAACACATAGGTGCTCATTGCACTGCGAGCCTCACGAAGTGAGGCGAGCAGTAGAGGCACGCGGGACTTAGCAAGGCGACCAGTTGAGGTAAGGTGATGCGTGGCGACCAGTTGAGGCACGCAGGACTTATAACCCGTACGACTTAGGACAAAAACCCGTACATGCACTGTGCGCCTCGCAAAATTACGACTTAAACGGCTGAACCACGAAATTTAAAAGACATGAAAAAAAGAACAAATATGCCTCAAATTAACTTACGCACACACCACAGTGGGAGAGTCAGGGAGCCTATGAGCCAGGTTGCAAGTTAATTTGATGCATATTTGCCAAAGCGAGGCGAGCAGTTGAGGCACACCGGACTTAGTGAGGCGAGCAGTTGAGGCAGGCGGGACATAGAGAGGCGGCCAGTGAAGACACACAGGACTTACAACCCATACGACTTAGGACCGAAACCCGTACATGCACTGTGCGCCTTGCAAAAGTACAACTTTAACGGCTGAACCACAAAACTGAAAAGACATGAAAAGAAAACAACAAATCTGCCTCAAATTTACTTACACACACACACCACAGTAGGAGAGGTAGAGAGCCTGTGAGTCAGGTTGCAAGTTAATTTGATGCATATCTGCCGTTTTTCACGATCGAAAATCTCCAAAGCGAGAAAAAAATGGCTGCTGAAAAAACGCAAAACAATGAAAACAAGGCCCAAGGACATAAACTGTCCTGATGAGCGCCGAAGGTACAGCATTCCCAGCCTTAACATTTTATTCCCGTCATTTTTGACAAGCAAGTAGCTAGTCAAATATATCTGTAAAAACAGTCCGCAATGAATCCCCAAGTTGCAAAGAATAATATCTTCAAATAGGCAGTGCTATGACCCATAGATAGTGCCTCCTGACTGGGAAGCTTAGCACTGTGCTCCAAAACTAACTAACCCTATTTTATTCCCTATATCGCAAAGTTACACCGTTTAAAAGGTGCCCGGTAACCTTCCCTAGCAATTCTATTCACCCATCACAAATATTTGCAAGAAAGATATTCGTGAGGACTACGGCGAGACAAAGGTGAGTACACCTCTCACAGTTTTGTAAATATTTTATTATATCATTTCATGTGACAAAACTGAAGACTTACACTCTGCTACAATGTAAAGTAGTAAGTGTATAGCCTGTATAACAGAGTAAATGTGCTGTCCCCTCAAAATAACTCCACACTCAGGCCATTAATGTCTAAACCGTTGGCAACACAAGTGAGTACACCCCTAAGTGGAAATGTCCAAAGTGTGGCCACCATTATTTTCCAGCACTGCCTTAACCCACATAAGCATGGAGTTCACCAGAGCTTCATAGGTTGCCACTGGAGTCCTTTTCCACTCTAGCCAGTCCATTACCTTTACCTTCAGCTTCTTTAGCAAGGCAGTGGTCGTCTTGGAGTTGTGTTTGAGATTGTTATCATGTTGGAATATTGCCCTCCGTCTCAGTCTCCGAAGGGAGGGGATCATGCTCTGCTTCAGTATAGTTACATAGGGCCTCATTCTATTACGGCCGCTGCGGGGCCGCAAGCTTTACGGCTATTCTATTCCCCTACTGCCGGGGACTCCGGCAGGCTTGCGGCCGGCGCCTTGCTATCTCTTGCGGCCGGAGGAAAGCCTTTGATCTAAAACGTCCGCAAGGAAATCGGCCGTAAGAAAAGCCTGGTTGCGATTCTATTGCACCGGGAACCCTGTCTGCAAGGCTAAAAATGAGCCGCAGCTTACTTACAGCAAACAGGTTTCGCTAGCACCAATTAAGCACATAAAATAGCTCAAATAAAGCCATCCTGCACTTTGAGAAGACTATAAAGTGATATTCAGTGTTAGAAAAAATAGCACATAATTACCCTATACTCAAATCCGTAAAATATTTTATTTTTAATATCCGTAAAATATCCATGTAAAAAGTCCAGAGTTAAGTCCAGATTTACGGCCGATAATAGAATGAGGCCCATAGTAATTAAGGTTGAAAAAACACTTCCAGTCCATCAAGTTCAACCTTTTAAGATCTCCTCTGATCTGCAATATGTGGATTAAATATTAATTAATTATTAGTTTTGTTGCCCTCCTCTGTACCATTTCCAGCTCTAAAATGTCCTTTTTATGAAGTGGTGCCCAAAATTGTACTCCATATTCCAAATGAGGGCGTACTAGAGATTTGTACAGTGGCAGAATTATATTTGCTTCCCTTGCTTCTATACCCTTCTTAATACAAGCTAATATTTTATTTGCCTTTGCAGCTGCTGCTTGGCTTTGAGCACTGTTACCTAGGTGGTTGTCCACAAGCACTCCCAAATCCCTTTCAATATCTGATACACCTAGATTTGCTCCATTAAGATTATAAATTGCATGGCTATTTTTCCTTCCCAGATGCATAACTTTACATTTATTTGTATTAAATCTCATCTGCCATTTAGATGCCCATTCCTCAATTTTATGTAAATCCATTTGGAGGGAAAGCACATCATTATCTGATTTAATTACTTTGCACAACTTCGTGTCATCAGCGAAAATGGAGACACCACACTCCATTTCCACCTCTAAGTCATTAATAAATATTAGGAACCTCACTTACCACATTAGTCCAATCGGAGTATGTTCCATTTACAACAACCCTTTGCTTCCTGTCTTTTAGCCAGCTCGCAATCCATGAGCAGATATTTACTGCAATTCCTGTATCTCTTAGTTTGCACAATAGTCCCCCGTCTGGCACTGTATCAAAAGCCTTTGCAAAATCCAAAAAGACTACATCCACTGAGTTGCCTTGATTCAGGTTCCTACTAACCTCCTCATAGAAACTAATTAGATTTGTTTGACATGACCTATCCCTCATAAATCCATGTTGACTCCTACTTATAATCCTGTTCAAATAGACATATTCTTGTATATTATCCCTTATTAACTCTTCTCAAAGCTTCCCCACTACAGAAGTGAGTCTCACTGGTCTATAATTCCCCGGATTTGCTCTTGCTCCCTTTTTAAATATAGGTATCACATCTGCTTTTCTCCAGTCATCTGGTAGAGACCCTGTCTTGAGTGAATCTTGAAAAATGAAATATAATAGTTTGGCTATTACAGAACCCAATTCCCTCAGTACCCTTGGATGTATTCCATCAGGACCTGGGGCTTTATTAACATTTATTTTTTCCAACCTCTTTTGGATTACTTCCTGTGTTAACCAATTATTTGGCAAAGGTGGTGTACCCCAATTATGTTGCCGTGTCCTAACCACTGGTACCTCCCTTGTGTATACCGAAGAAAATAACCTATTTAGCTCATCTGCCTTTTCCTGGTCACTCATTATCAGACGGCTGTGTCACATTGTAATGTTCCTATAGCTTCCTTCCTCACCTTCTTCCCATTAATATACTTAAAACATATTTTAGGGTTAGTCTTACTCTCTTTTGCAATTCATTTTTCATTTTCTATTTTAGCCAGTCTAATCGCCCTTTTGCAAGCCTTGTTGATTTCCTTGTACTCCCGTAAAGCAGTCTCTGTCCCCTCTTGTTTGTATAATATAAATGCCTGTTTTTTACTCCGTATCTTGATCTTTAAATCATTGTTAAGCCACATGGGTTGTGATTTACTCCTTTTACTTTTATTCCCACACGGTATATGCTGATGTGTATGTATATTTAGTAAGGATTTAAATGTTGTCCATTTATGTTCAGTGTTTTTACCTATCAGTTCTCTGTCCCAGTCTATACTTTGTATTGCTGCCCTTAGACCGTTAAAATCTGCCCTTTTAAAATTAAGAGTTTTTGTTGGCCCCTTAAAATGTTGTTTTTTTAATTCAATCTCAAATGAGACTGTGTTGTGATCACTGTTTCCCAAAGGTTGCCCTAATTAAGAGTTTTTGTTGGCCCCTTAAAAAAAATGTTTTAATTAAATCTCAAATGAGACTGTGTTGTGATCACTGTTTCCCAAAGGTTGCCCTATTCCAACATTTGTTACTATATCAATATTATTTGTGATGACTAAATCTAAGATAGCTTCATTTCTAGTAGGTATTACCTGGGCCAGATAATGATCCCTGAGTGTACTCAAGAACCTGCTCCCCTTAGATGAACTGCTGGTCTCATTTATCCAGTTGATTTCAGGGTAATTAAAATCTTCCATTATTAGAACTTGCCCATGCTTAGCTGCATTTCCAATCTGTAACAATAATTGTATTTCCTCACTTTCATCTATACTTGGGGTTTTATAGGATACTCCTACTAATATTGTTTTGGAATTTGCTGCTTATGTACATAGTATATGTTGGCATTCATGGTTCCCTCAATTAATTGTAACTCCCCAGTGCCGGCAGCACTCATGCAGGCAAAGACCATGACACTCCCACCACCATGCTTGACCGGAGGCAAGACACACTTGTCTTTGTACTCCTCACCTAGTTGCCGCCACACACGTTTCACACCATCTAAACCAAATACGTTTATCTTGTCTCATCGGACCACAGGACATGGTTCCATTAATCCATGTCCTTAGTCTGCATGTCTTAAGCAAACTTTGTGGGCTTTCTCGTGCATCATCTTTAGGAGAGGCTTTCTTCTGGGCCAATGCAGACCAATTTGATGCAGTGTGTGGCGTATGATCTGAGCATTGACAGGCTGGCCCCCCACCCCGTTAACCTCTGCAGCAATGCTGGCAGCACTCATACGTCTATTTCCCAAAGACAACCTCTGGATATGACGCTGAGCATGTGCACTCAACTTTGTTGGTCGACCATGGCGTGGCCTGTTCTGAGTGGAACCGCTGTATGTTCTTGCCCACCGTACTGCAGTTCAGTTTCAGGGTCTTGGCAATCTTCTTATAGCCTAGGTCTTATTTATGTAGAGCAACAATTCTTTTTTTTTTCAGATCCTCAGAGAGTTATTTGCCATGAGGTGCCATGTTGAACTTCCAGTGACCAGTGTGAGAGCGATAACACCAAATTTAACACCCCTGCCCTCCCTTCACACCTGAGACCTTCTAACACTAACGAGTCACGTGACACCAGGGAGGAAAAATGGCTATTTGGGCTCAATTTGGACATTTCCACTTAGCGGTGTATTCACTTTTGTTGCCAATGTTTTAGACATTAATAGCTGTGTGTTGAGTTATTTTGAGGGGACAGCAAATTTACACTGTTATACAGGATGTACACTTACTACTTTACATTGTAGCAGAGTGTAATTTTTTCAGTGTTGTCACATGAAAAGATATAATAAAATATTTACAAAAATGTAGGAACTTCCATGGTGGAGTTAACTTTTAGGTGCCACAATGGTCCTATAAGGCCCTTTGTTGCACAGGGTTAACATTATAGATGCCATGGGGGGTCTCAATCGTCCATGGATTTGATTGGGGAAGGGGGGTGGATTCTGAGCAGGGAAGGGGGTGATCAGGGAATAAGCGTGGAAGGGGATACCCAGGGATTCTCATTAGTGTGTGTGGTGGTAACATTACTGAGCACAGCCTTTCCCGTAATCCTGAGACTTGTAACTTTACTTCAAGGCTTGGGTTTATGAGACGTGGCTTTGCGCAGTAATATTTTGCCTAGGGAACATAGAATTAACTTGTGACATTGCTGCAAAAAGCTCCTGCAGCCAAAATTACGTTTATTTGTCTCAAATAGAATAGGGCTCTTAGTGCCTATTTGAATTGCTATTGCACTCTCATAGTCCTTTTGTGAAATAAATAACTACATAATAAATTATAACTTATTATACCTGTTCAAGATTGCAAGTCTTGTCAACTTAAAAAATGAGAGCGTGCCTAGTTGAAAATATGGTAATGGTGACAAATTTTAAAAAATGGAAAAATGTAATGTGTTACTTTACAGTGCAACACGCAGTTTGTATTCTGAAAACTCAGCACACATTTTGTCTGCTTTTTTCCTTAATGTTGCCCTCACAATGCCCGCACAATGGTGGCTACGAACACGGACAACAAGAAGAAAGAGACAGATAAAAAGTCTGCAGTGAAAACTGTAGAGACTAAAAAGCTTTCACAGTCAAAACTGCTGGCAGGAGCCATACGGCACAGAAGGTTTGTAGCACTCAGTCTTTGCAACTTGTTGTTTAGTTGTTCTGTCATGTCCAATCCTCCATGACCGTATGGACCACAGCACCCCAGGCACATCTATCAGCCATTTAACCTCTGAGTTCGCTGAATTAACAAACACTGAATTCTAGATTGTATAAATGACCAAAAAACTTTTGCAAACCACCTTTCTTTATGAATTTATTAAGGTTATGGTGGGCAAAATAGGTAATAGATGCCCTCCACCTAACAGTGACAGTGCAGGACATCTGTCTCTCAGTTGTTCACCTAAAAACCAGTTGGATTTAAAGTGTTTTCATGCATGTTTCTCTCCACCATCATCTAGAACAGCCAAAATATAATAGCTAGAGATGGCAAACTTTAGTACTTGTAAAAGTACACGTACTTGTTATAATCCATAACTTTAAATGATACCGTATGTGGAACCTTCCCTTTGTCTCTCTAATCACATTGGTTTACAAATTCAGTACCACAAAATAAATACTACCAAATGTGGATTACAATCTAATATGTTTATTCTTTATAAATAATGTACTTGTTGAAACCAGATTATCATTTTTTATGAAACTGTTTGTGTTATTATTTTCAGTAATTCCGAAAGTTCCAGTGCAAAAAAGCTGAAACTAGAACAGGAGCACGATAAGTTCAAGGGTAAGTATCCTAACGGCATGAATGTGATTGAGATATATATATATATATATATATATATATATATATATATATATATATATATATATATATATATATATAGTATATTTGTGTTCACATTTGAATGTCTAAAACAAGTTAACAAGTTTCCAGCTGAGATTTCAGAGAAATACAGTTATTACACTGCATTCTGGAAAACTGAGCAGGGACATGCAAATGTGCCCAGAAATGCTTCGTTCTTCAATCATAACCATTTCAAACATGGCTTCCTTTAAGCAAATGCCCACTGCATTACACAGCTTTTATGTTTATGATTTATATATATATATATATATATATATATATATATATATATATATATATATATCAAAATGTGTGTTTTTTTTTGCTCCAAACTCTCCACTCACTAGCTATGTCACTGGTATAAAGTGTTAAGATCCAACTAGGAAGGCACATGCTAATTGGTTATGATGACTCCCAAAAAGTAAATGCTGAATCAGAGGCCCTAGTAGCTTAGTACATACTGCCCATGTATTTCCCAGAAACATGGAACTTTATTGGAGATAACATCCATGTGTTCTCCTGTTTGTCTTCTCATTTTCTACTATTTCTAAAGCTCTCATCCTGAACTTTATTTTTTACTTTGTTCCATTTCGTTTTTTGTTACACCATTTCCTGAGAGCTGAATCAGGAATGTGTGTTTATTTATCACAGGAGGGGTGGAGTGAACAGAAAGGGTCCAGGAGGCTTTTTTAGATTATTGGATCTGATGGAAATTGACAACACACCCTTTCTCCCTCACTGAAATAGAAGCGATGCTTGCACCAGAAAATGCAAGCATTACACTCTAGAAACTATATATATATATATATATATATATATATATATATATATATATACCCACACACACACAGCAATTGTTTCACAAATGGCGGGCTAAGAGTGATAGAAGCCCTCCACCGTAAAAAGTACAGTAGTACAAATAGGGAATAGTACATTAGTGATTCTATTTGAATGTCTAAAAATAAGTTGATGAAAACTTATTTCCTGCTCATTTCCCAGAAATACAGTATATGCATTGCAGTCTGGTAAAACTGGGCGGGACATGCAAATGAGGCCACATAATGCACAATCACTCTGTCAATCCAAACCATTTTAAACATGGCTCCTTTTAAGCATATGCTTACTGTATTTCACAGTTTTAGGCATAGGAACTGATGGATTTTTCACAAACCAGGTCACTTAACCACATACAGTACTGTTTCACGGTTACTTCCGATCCTCAGTATGGTGTAAGTGCCTGGTTTGTGTGGTGATTGTTGTAAAGAGTAGTTCTATACAGCAATTGTTTCACATATGGTGGGCTGTATAGAACTACTCTTTACAACAATCACCACACAAACCAGGCACACACCATACTGAGGATCAGCAGTAACCGTGAAACAGTACTGTATGTGGTTAAGTTACCTGGTTTGTGAAAAATCCATCAGTTGCTATGCCTAAAACTGTGAAATACAGTAAGCATATGTTTAAAAGGAGCCATGTTTTAAATTGGATTGACAAAGTGATGGTGCATAATGTGGCCTCATTTGCATGTCCCGCCCAGTTTTCCCAGACTGCAGTGCATATACTGTTTTTCTGAGAAATTTGAGCAGGAAATAAGTTTTTATCAACTTATTTTTAGACATTCAAATAGAATCACTAATGTACTATTCCTTATTTCCTTATTTGTACTAATATATATATATATATATATATATATATATATATATATATATATATATATATATATATATATATATATATATATATATATATATATATATATATATATATATATATATATATATATATATATACACATACACAGTTGCAAGCAAAAGTATCTGAACCCTTTGGAATGATATGGATTTCTGCACAAATTGGTCATAAAATGTGATCTGATCTTCATCTAAGTCACAACAATAGACAATCACACTCTGCTTAAACTAATAACACACAAAGAATTCAATGTTACCATGTTGTTATTGAACACACCATGTAAACATTCACAGTGCAGATGGAAAAAGTATGTGAACCCCTAGACTAATGACATCTCCAAAAGCTAATTGGAGAGAGGTGTCAGCCAACTGGAGTCCAATCGATGAGATGAGATTGGAGGTGTTGGTTACAGCTGCCCTGTCCTATAAAAAACACACACCAGTTCTGGGTTTGCTTTTTACAAGAAGCATTGCCTGATGTAAATTATGCCTCATACAAAAGAGCTCTCAGAAGACCTACGATTAAGAATTGTTGACTTGCATAAAGCTGGAAAGGGTTATAAAAGTATCTCCAAAAGCCTTGCTGTTCATCAGTCCACGGTAAGACAAATTGTCTATAAATGGAGAAAGTTCAGCACTGCTGCTACTCTCCCTAGGAGTGGCCGTCCTGTAAAGATGACTGCAAGAGCACAGCGCAAACTGCTCAATGAGGTGAAGAATAAACCTAGAGTGTCAGCTAAAGACTTACAAAAGTCTCTGGCATAAGCTAACGCTAAACAAGAATGGATTTCATAGGAGGATACCACAGAGGAAGCCACTGCTATCCAAGCAAAACATTGCTGCACGTTTACAGTTTGCACAAGAGCACCTGGATGTTCCACAGCAGTACTGGCAAAATATTCTGTGGACAGATGAAACTAAAGTTGAGTTGTTTGGAAGAAACACACAACACTATGTGTGGAGAAAAAGAGGCACAGCACACCAACATCAAAACCTCATCCCAACTGGGAAGTACGGTGGTGGGGGCATCATGGTTTGAGGCTGCTTTGCTGCGTCAAGGCATAGACGGATTGCTATCATCGAAGGAAAAATGAATTCCCAAGTTTATGAAGACATTTTGCAGGAGAACTTAAGACCATCTGTCCACCAGCTGAAGCTCAACAGAAGATGGGTGTTACAACAGGACAACGACCCAAAGCATAGAAGTAAATCAACAACAGAATGGGTTAAACAGAAGAAAATACACCTTCTGAAGTGGCCCAGTCAGAGTCCTGCCCTCAACCCGATTGAGATGTTGTGGCATGACCTCAAGAAAGCGATTCACACCAGACATCCCAAGAATATTGCTGAACTGAAACAGTTCTGTAAAGAGAAATGGTCAAGAATTACTTCTGACAGTTGTGCACATCTGATCTGCAACTACAGGAAACGTTTGGTTGTAGTTATTGCTGCCAAAGGAGGTTCAACCAGTTATTAAATCCAAGGGTTCACATACTTTTTCCACCTGCACTGTGAATGTTTACATAGGCCCTCATTCAATTGCAATTTGGCCAACTGAATATGGCTCTAAATAAGCACATAACTTATATTTTTTAAAGAAGTTTTTAGTTGGTAAACATCTATCCAAAAGCAAGGCTTTCACTAACTAAAAACTTCTTTAAAAAAATATGCTCTGTGCTTATTTAGAGCCCTATTCAATTGGCCAAATCGTAATTGAATGAGGCCCATGGTGTGTTGAATAAAAACATGGCAACATTTAATACTTTGTGTGTTATTTGTTTAAGCAGACTGTGATTGTCTATTGTTGTGACTTAGATGAAGATCAGATCACATTTTTTGACCAATTTGTGCAGAAATCCATATCATTCCAAAGGGTTCACATACATTTGCTTGCAACTGTATGTGTGTATATATATATATATATATGTTTATATATATATGTTTATATATATATATGTGTATATATATATATATATGTGTATATATATATATATATATATATATATATATATATATATATATATATATATATATATATATATATATATATATATATATATATATATATATATATATATATATATATATATATATAGAAAAGTGGGGAGGTGTAACAAGAATTCATTAGTGATATCTGCCACTGCATGGTCATTGTGTATTTGTTAGTGACCAGTCCATGAGTACATAGACCTAGTTCTTTGTATCTCTCTTTTTGGTTTGACAGAGGGTCATTCTGGCCCAGTTGGAAGCAGCTCATCGAGTGGTTCTCTCCTCCACTGCCCATCTGCATCTGTTTGTGTTGGGATTTTACCAGGACTGGGGGCATACTCTGGGAGCAGCGATTCCGAGTCCAGTTCAGACGGCGAGGCCACAATAAACTCAATGGGAAAAATCGTCTCATCTGTTTTCCGCACTGGCGCGTACCTCGATGCACCATAGCTTGCAGCTTTGAGAGGATAATTATAGTGTGAAAAACTTAAAAAAGGAAAATTCAAAATATAGGGAAAGACATGGATGACTCCCATGCACGCAGTATGGCATCATCCAACTACCTTTATCTAGTGTGGTTTTACACGTAATAACTATTAAAACATATAAACAATTTTCTTTGCAATATGGCTGAATTTAACACCATGTCAATTATTACTGAAAGTTTGGTACTGCTAAATTATGCTACTGACATTTCAATAAAATATCTGTCAGATGCATCTCTAAAAATCTATTTACAAATCACTTTTTTTGTTTTTGTTGTTTGAATCTGCAGAGTGTTTTTTTAATTACATCAAATGATTACCAAAGCAATAATATTAATAAAATGTGTCTGAGCTATTGGAAAAATGTCTGTCTTCAGATTAGCTCTGGCCTAGAAAATATATGTTAATTGTATTTTATTTAACTCAGGGCTACATTAGTATTGTTAAATTCACTGAAAGGGTAATCTATAATTTGGACTTCGAGGTGAGTACATTTAGGGTCATGTATTATTTTACAGAAAAGGTGGTAGGAAAATAGAACAGCCTGCCAGTGGAAGTTATAGGATGAATACAGTAAAGGAATTCAAGCATGCCTGGATATGCATAAGGATTATTATGTCAATGTTTTTTGAATAGATAAAACACAAAGACTAGACTGACCTGTTGCTCCTTATCGTCTATAAAAAAAAAATCATTGTTTCTATGATAATAGTAACACTAATGGCAACTGGATAATTAAGTACTCCTAGAGGAATCCTACAGCTTTTTCTAAAAAAAATAAAAACATTGATCTAACTTTTTTTTTTTTTTTTTTTCAACATGTTTTTGAAGTTGGAATGCTCCCTATATTTCTCCTAATGTAGGAATTCCATAGGAATTGTATATACATAATATAAACAATAAGTTAACGGGATAATTCTTGTTTTTCTGCTTTGGTAATTATGATAATCTTCAAAGATAGGATTGATTTTCTTAAACAGAGTACAAGTAAAAATATATTTTTTTAAACGTTATCTATTGAACAAACATATTTTGAAAGCAGAGTTTTTTAACTGAAAAAAACTATTTATATGTCTGTATATTGTATGTATGTTTAAGTATGCTCACAGGGAACCACGTCTACATAGGTGAAGAGCAAAATGTTAAATATGTGCTTATCTTCCAGGATTATTATCATTATCCAAGCACAGGGGATGCTCACCTTTTTTTGTTTTGAATTATTTAATATTAGGGTACAAGTCAGTGGCTTCTGTGAATAGATGAGTTTTCAACCGGTGTTTGAAACTATGATGAGTAGGGTGGAGTCTTACAATGGGGTAGACAATGCTACAGTGTATGGACAGCATGGGGAACGTTTTGGAGTGGGAGGAAAAATAAGATTGCTGTTTTGAGCTATCAGTCAGCTGTTGCTTCCCAACACTAAAATGAGGTAGAAACATTAACTTAATCTGAGGTGTATTTATTTAAGGATAAGCCTTTGAGGCGTTACCTTTGGCCCCAAAACTAGGGCCTATACCCAGACCTAGCTGACAGTTCAAATTACAATGAATCTTGTGAAGGCTTTGGTAAAGTAGAACAGCAGATAAACAGCAACTGGTGAGATACTGCGATATATGAACCTTGCAGAGATATTTAGGATGGATTGAAGTATTTAGAGTCTACTAACAGGAAAGACTTGTTAGGATTTTGGTTGTTTTTTTGTTTGAGAAAATGATGGATTTTGGAGCTTGATCAATATATTGTATGAAAATCATGGTACTCAAGATTTTTTTTTCAATTCTTTGCTCAAGACCAGGCGTGTCTACCTGATTCCACATGGGGTTAACCTCCAGAGCAGCCAGTACTTGCCTTCAGTCAGCATGACTGAAGAAACAATAGTCTCACCCGGCTGCAGGAGGGATATCCTCAAATCCAGGCATGTGTGCGGCCCACCAGGACCGAACTTGGACACCCCTGATCTAGTGGGTCTGGCCCATTACTTCTAATTAGCCTAAATTAGTTATACATCTGCCTGGATAGGCCGTTCCATGGACCTGCCCTTTATGGTACTGAGTGAAGAGGTTACACTGTTGTTAAGCTCCATCACAACAGATGGACATTGTGTCCAGGCAGCCATTTGAGACAATATATACAGTTATGTGAGATGATTACAGTGTACTCCCTACAGTATAGACCACGCTATAAGTTGTCTAATTCCCTTCAACCCAAGATCCTGCTGTTTTGATTCAGTGACTCAGCACAATAACCTAAGCATACCAACCTACCTCCCCTATGTCATAAGTCATATCTTCCCAGTCTTGGTTTGTCTTTGCACAGGTTCTAAGGATGGGTCCATCAACAAAAAGTTGTTTAAAGTCAGCCCAATTATTAAAGTCTGGAACACTCAGGAAACCACTACAATATTCTACAGGAGAGTGGGGCACTGGGACTCACCAGACCACAATGTATGATGGTAAGATATGATCCAAAATCTCAAAACAAACTCCTTTACTGACTGCTTATCTGTGGGCAGCTCTACAACCAATACAATTATAGCTGCGAATTCAAAGTTGTGTCAGTTTGTTTATTTTATTCTGTGTTTTAGAACATGAAAGGCAAATTAGTCATTTTAACACTGTGCTCTTTTTTGTCAGATTAATTTATTTTACTGCGACCCTTAAATTATGAAAGTGTATAACTATAAGTTATGGTGTTATTTAACAGCTTGTATAAATATATTCAGTTATGTGAATGGTATTTTCCATATACTTAGTTGATCTCTTGCTGTGAAGAGTGATATTGTTTCGATCTTTTAGTGGTCATGAAACTCACAGAATTATCTGGCATTCATTTAAAGCAGGTTTTAAAATTTGGTGCTGAGGAATACATTTGCAAAAGTGTTAAGAATAGCACTGGTCCTAGGGTGGTGCTCAAGGTGCACTGCACCTGGCCCCAACTTAACAAACAGGCCTTCACTGTTGTACCACACTAGTTCTAACTGAATGATAACATTGGAATCATTGTTTTGCAGTTATTATAATTAATCAAATTAGCTAATTAGTATTTTGGAGCCTCTCGTTGGCATAAATACAGCATAAACAACAATGCATTTCTGAGCAATGATTCATTTTGGAAAAAAATGGTTGTACACGTGGTGGGATGAATCTCATGACTGGACTGTTAATCTGGATGGTTATAACTTATTTAGGAAAGATAGAGGCAATGGTAAACGAGGAGGAGGGATTTGTCTGTATGTTAAACCTGAATTTAAGGCTATAGTCAGAGAAGATATTTATGGTGGACCTAGTGAT
Source organism: Discoglossus pictus (assembly GCA_027410445.1). Taxonomy (NCBI): domain Eukaryota; kingdom Metazoa; phylum Chordata; class Amphibia; order Anura; family Alytidae; genus Discoglossus; species Discoglossus pictus. Next base: position 9,480,826 of record CM050176.1, read on the forward strand.
AAAGTTGAATGTTTGTGGGTAGAGTTAAATAGCGGAGCAGCAAATTCCAAAAGAATATTAGTAGGAGTATGCTATAAACCCCCAAATATAGCTGAATGTGAGGAAATACAATTATTATTACAGATTGGAAATGCAGCTAAGCACGGGCAAGTTCTAATAATGGGAGATTTTAATTACCCTGAAATAAACTGGATAAATGAGACCAGCAGTTCAGCTAAGGGGAGCAGGTTCTTGAGTACACTCAGAGATCATTATCTGGCCCAGGTTATACAGGAGCCTACTAGAAATGAAGCTATCTTAGATTTACTCATTACAAATAATATTGATATTGTATCAAATGTTGAAATAGGGCAACCTTTGGGAAACAGTGATCACAACACAGTCTCATTTGAGATTGAATTAAAAAAACAACATTTTAAGGGGCCAACAAAAACTCTTAATTTTAAAAGGGCAGATTTTAACGGTCTAAGGGCAGCAATACAAAGTATAGACTGGGACAGAGAACTGATAGGTAAAAACACTGAACATAAATGGACAACATTTAAATCCTTACTAAATATACATACACATCAGCATATACCGTGTGGGAATAAAAGTAAAAGGAGTAAATCACAACCCATGTGGCTTAACAATGATTTAAAGATCAAGATACGGAGTAAAAAACAGGCATTTATATTATACAAACAAGAGGGGACAGAGACTGCTTTACGGGAATACAAGGAAATCAACAAGGCTTGCAAAAGCGCGATTAGACAGGCTAAAATAGAAAATGAAAAAATAATTGCAAAAGAGAGTAAGACTAACCCTAAAATATTTTTTAAGTATATTAATGGGAAGAAGGCGAGGAAGGAAGCTATAGGAACATTGCAATGTGAAACAGGCTGTCTGAAAATTTGTGACCAGGAAAAGGCAGATGAGCTAAATAGGTTCTTTTCTTCGGTATACACAAGGGAGGTACCAGTGGTTGGGACACTGTGACATAATGGGGCTACACTACCTTTGCCAAATAATTGATTAACACAGGAAGTAATCCAAAAGAGGTTGGAAAAAATAAATGTTAATAAAGCCCCGGGTCCTGATGGAATACATCCAAGGGTACTAAGGGAACTGGGTTCTGTAATAGCCAAACCATTATATTTAATTTTTCAAGATTCACTCAACACAGGGTCTCTACCAGATGACTGGAGAAAAGCTGATGTGATACCTATATTTAAAAAGGGAGCAAGAGCAAATCCGGGGAATTATAGACCAGTGAGCCTCACTTCTGTAGTGGGGAAGCTTTTAGAAGGGTTAATAAGGGATAATATACAAGAATATGTCTATTTGAACAGGATTATAAGTAGGAGTCAACATGGGTTTATGAGGGATAGGTCATGTCAAACAAATCTAATTAGTTTCTATGAGGAGGTTAGTAGGAACCTGGATCAAGGCAACTCAGTGGATGTAGTCTTTTTGGATTTTGCAAAGGCTTTTGATACAGTGCCACATGGGAGACTATTGGGCAAACTAAGGGATACAGGAATTGCAGTGAATATCTGCTCATGGATTGAGAGCTGGCTAAAAGACAGGAAGCAAAGGGTTGTTGTAAATGGAACATACTCCGATTGGACTAATGTGGTAAGTGGGGTTCCTCAGGGTTCAGTATTAGGTCCTCTCCTTTTTAACATATTTATTAATGACTTAGAGGTAGGATTGGAGTGTGGGGTCTCCATTTTCGCTGATGACATAAAGTTGTGCAAGGTAATTAAATCAGAAAATGATGTGCTTTCCCTCCAAGGGGATTTACATAAAATTGAGGAATGGGCATCTAAATGGCAGATGAGATTTAATACGAATAAATGTAAGGTTATGCATCTGGGAAGGAAAAATAGCCATGCAATTTATAATCTTTATGGAGCAAATCTAGGTGTATCAGATATTGAAAGGGATTTGGGAGTGCTTGTGGACAACCACCTAGGTAACAGTGCTCAAAGCCAAGCAGCAGCTGCAAAGGCAAATAAAATATTAGCATGTATTAAGAAAGGTATAGAAGACAGGGAAGCAAATATAATTCTGCCACTATACAAATCTCTAGTACGCCCCCATTTGGAATATGGAGTACAATTTTGGGCACCACTTCATAAAAAGGACATTTTAGAGCTGGAAAAGGTACAGAGAAGGGCAACCAAACTAATAAGGGGAATGGAGGGGCTAAGTTATGAAGAAAGACTAACCAAATTAAACTTATTTTCTCTAGAAAAAAGGTGTCTAAGAGGAGATATGATTACCTTATATAAATACATCCAGGGTCAGTATAAAGATTTGTCGGGGGAGCTTTTTGTGCCAAGAGGTTTTCAACTGACAAGAGGACATCCCTTGAGGTTAGAAGTAAAAAGATTCCACCTTAAAGAAAGAAAAGGGTTCTTCACAGTAAGGGTGGTTAATCTGTGGAATTCTCTACCAGAGGAGGTGGTGACAGCGGATTCGATAGATAACTTTAAAAGGGGACTAGATTTATTTCTAATTAAAAAGGGTATTCAGGGTTATCATGGATAATTAGAGAGACAGAAATGATCCAATTTTTAACATTTCCCCTTTAGATAATTGGCTAAGTCTCGCTTGTTTTTTTTTTTTTTTTTTCTTCTATTTGCCTTCCTCTGGACTAATTAATAATAAAAAAAATAAAAAAACATTAAATAATTGATTAATAATTAATTAACAACTAATGAATTAATAGTTAATCCGCATATTGCAGATCAAAGGAGATCTTCAAAGGTTGAACTTGATGGACTGAAAGTCTTTTCAACCTTAAATACTATGGAACTATGTAACAATCAATAGTCCTTTTTTCATGCTCTTTAAGAATAACCTTAAAATGACTTGATTTTGGGGTGACGGAGTCCCTTTTTTTTTTTTAAACATTAGTTTTGCATCCAGCCCAGCAATCAGCATTACTGGTCCTGATTACATTTTGCTTCTGCCAGACTCTAGTTTGGATCACTCAGGGAGCTGTAGTATTTTGTGAAGTTCTATGGGGAATTATTTACTCCATTGTTAGAGGAGTTGACATTAAATATTTTTTCTGTGATCGGTAAAAACCTTAATTTTACATAAGATCTTTAACTGAATTTGCCAACTTTAAAGGAACTCAGACAGGCACGGGCAGTTTTAGCTGCCTCTTTTCCATAGTGCAGATAGAGCCTGTCCCTCCATTCAAAGTCTCTTGTGGAAGCGCAACATCACAAAACAAAATATTACTTTACACTGCACCATAATTCCATTTATTATTAGTAACTAAATTAAAATCAACATTTATTTCTTCTATAAAAATACTGTTATTAAGTGCAGTTCTTCAAAAGAGTATTGTCACAATCTGCTACTTCAATTGGACTTGGTAAGAGCCTGGTTCAAACCTATCCATGAGAATCGTGCAGTCCTTGTCCACCTCTGATAGCAGAAGATGGACCAAACACCTGTACCACGCCCAGGAACTTGCTTCAGCAGACCAGAATATCAGGAACACCATATAATCCATTAGAGTTAGGATTAATGCACAGAATTACACTTACACCTTGTTTATATAAATCCCGACACAACTGTCATACCTTTATTAATTGTCACATTTTATACAATTTTCTGGCACACAGGCTGGCCAATCATAGTATGCGCAATTCTTAGGTGCATAGAAGAGGGACCCATTAACAATAGGCTGCCCCTGCTTACTGGGAAACCCTATACATCTTGTTTTGTCTGCCCAAGACCCCCTGTGTTTGTTTATTTAGGTGGGGGCTGGGTAAGTCATAACCATATAACAACACTTTAACATAATAGACTGTCCCTGCTTACTAGGAAACCCTGTACATCTGATGAGCCCAGGCCTTTAAACTTATCCTGGTGATTATATTAACAATAACCATTTGCTGTAATCTTGAAGTGTGTGTACAAGGATTATCTATGAGACTATGGTCTTGGGCGTTGGCCGATGGAATAGCCTGCAGACTATCTAATATGTTTCATGTTATAGGAATTGTTGTAAAAAAACATAATACATATATTATACAGAACATAAACCAAGATATATACAGTATAACATTGTAATCCTATTTTAACCATAAGCACTAAGAAATAAATTACCATAATAATAAACGGTAACTTCTTTCCAGAGCAGGCCCAGACCATAATATAAAACAGTCCAGTCAGGCCCTGGGCATGACAAGTATGTTTTATGCATAAACCTAGTAGTAGTTGTTAAAGCAATGGGATAAAGTTATGATTGTGAAAAGAAAGGTGAAGTTATGCTTCTTAACACTAGAGGGAGACAAATGACAACAAAACATATTACACAGCAAGAGAATTGGGAAAAGAAAATATACTATTTGTATTTTTCCCATGTCAAAAAGCTCGGGCCTAGGACTGCACAGCTTCATGTGTGATGATTACTGTAAGATAGGGACATACAGTGCCTTTCAAAAGTATTTATCACCCTTGGCATTTTTCATGTTTTGTTGCCTCACAACCTGGAATTAACATTATTTAGGATTTGCATCATTTAATTTACAGAACATGACCACAACTTTGAAGATGTTTTTTGTTTTTTATTGTGAAGCAAACAACAAATAGGATAAAATAACAGAAAAAGTCAATGTGCATAACTATTCAGCCCCCTAAAGTCAATACTTTGTAGAGCCACCTTTTGCGGCAATCACAGCTCCAAGTCGCTTTGGATAAGTCTCTATGAGCTTGCCACATCTTACCACTGGGATTTTTGCCCATTCCTGCTTGCAAAACTGCTCCAGCTCCTTCAAGTTGGATGGTTTGCGCTTGTGAACAGCAATCTTTAAGTCCGTCAACAGATTTTCTATTGGATTGAGGTCTGGGCTTTGACTAGGCCATTCCAACACATTTACATGTTTCCCCTTAAACCACTCAAGTGTTGCTTTAGCAGTGTGTTTGGGGTCATTGTCCTGCTGAAGGTGAACCTCCGTCCTAGCCTCAAATCACGCACAGAGTGGTACAGGTTTTGCTCAATAATATCCCTGTATTTAGCACCATCCATCTTTCCCTCAACTCTGACCAGTTTCCCAGTCCCGACTGCTGAAACACATCCCCACAGCATGATGCTGCCCCCACCATGTTTCACTGTGGGGATGGCGTTCTTTGGGTGATGTGATGGTTTTGGGCCAGACAGCGTTTTCTTTGGTTGAAAAGTTTAATTTTACTCTCATCAGACCAGAGCACCTTCCTCCATATATCTTGCGAGTCTCCCATATGCCTTTTCGCAAACTTAAAACGTGCCATTTTGTTTTATGCTGAAAGTAATGGCTTTCTTCTGCCCTCTCTGCCATAAAGCCCAACTTTATGGAGCATACGGCTTATTGTCCTCCTATGTACAGATACTCCAGTCTCTGCTGTGGAACTCTCAAGCTCCTCCAGGGTTACCTTAGGTCTCTGTGCTGCCTCTCTCATTAATGCCCTCCTTGCTCGGTCCGTGAGTTTTGGTGGGCGGAGGTCTCTTGACAGGTTTGCTATTGTGCCATGTTCTTTCTATTTGGTTATGATAGATTTGATGGTGATCCTGGGGATCATCAAAGATTTGGATATTTTTTTATAACCTAACCCTGACTTGTACTACTCAACACCATTGTCACTTACTTGTTTGGAGAGTTCCTTGGTCTTCATGGCAGTGTTTGGTTAGTGGTGCCTCTTGCTTAGGTATTGCAGCCTCTGGAGCCTTTCAAAAAAGGTGTGATATGTAATGACAGATCATGTGACACTTAGATTGCACACAGGTGAACATCATTTCACTAATTATGTGACTTCTGAAGGTAATTGGTTGCACCTTTTTATGGGCTTCATAACAAAGGGGTGAATACATACGCAGATGCCGATTTTCTGTTTTCTATTTGTAAAAAATATTGTTTTGTATATATTTTTCTCATTTCACTTCACCAACTTAGACTATTGTGTTCTGATCCATCACATAAAATTCAGATTAACAAAACATTCAACTTAAGGCTGTAATGTAACAAAATAGGTAAAAAGTCAAGGGGGGTGAATACATTTGCAGGGCACTGTAGCATGAGGTAAGATGAGCAATAACTGGGGAGCATGGTGAATAGGACAGGATTATCATACCTCCTTGTTTCAAGGGTCGGACCCCATTTCCGACCTTTGTCCCCAAATAAAACTGCAACCATAATAGGAATAAAATAATTTTGTTGTATAATTGTTGATGGAGATTTAACCCCAAATTAATGTGAAGGTTTAATTCTGAGATCATAAATCTCACCTGCTTCACATCCCTATTCCCTTCACTACCTAGTGCAGTGTAGGTGCTCAATCTAATACCTCTGTAGAGACTTAATATTTTATAGCAATTTATTAAGTTAATTTGAGATATAGTGAAAGTTTGAGGAACCTCAGCTATGACAATTTTCATGTGTAATCTTAAGGCATTATATATGAACAGTCCCCTTCTGAATCGCTACTTTGTGAAGGGCCTGTGTTCCTCAATTAAGCTGTGAGCTAAGCCATTTAGGGTCACCTCAGAAAGACAGGTCATATCCGAGAGGTCAGAAAAATGGTGGTCCACTGGAGAAGGATATCGCAACCCACTCTTGTATTTTTGCCATGAATACATTATGGATGGGCACAATCAATCTCAAGATGTGCCTGGCATACTGCAGTTCATAAGATCACAGAGAACTCAACTAAAACCTCATGGATAAGCACAAGCAGACACAAGATGTGCTTGACATGCTGCAGTTCATGGAGTTGCAAACAGACAGACACGACTGAACAACAAAATTATGAACAGTATGTCACTGTATGAGTATTTCACTGTAATGTAATTGCATTAACATTTTCATGACAAGTATTACGGAAAACAATGATTCATGGGAAATCTGGTTGAAAGAACACCACACCAGTTTAATAAAACATATAATATGCTGTGTAATACAGCATGTATAACATATGCTATTAACACCTGTTTTTGCTATCACCAATACACTGATAAAAAATGTCCCTAGATTTAATTTACAAAAATCTCCACAGACCTAGGGCAGATTAAAAGCTAAATCTGATCTCTCCCTTTTTACTTCATGATTATCAACTGAGGAGTACGTGTGCTATGTATAAAGAAAGGTGTTGGACAGACCTCTGTGTTTTATCTAAAAATCTAACAGGAGAGCACCCCAGGGAACTACCATGGTGTAAACTGTTTAAAAATAGTAATATATTGGGAGCATAGTTAACGCTTGGGCTGAACAGTCGTATGCAGAGTGAACTCTTTGCATAAAACACAAATATAACACATTTTGCAATACAACTTCTCTAAGACTTATTTTGTTGTTTAGTCATATCTGACGCTCTGTGACATTTAGGATTTTCTTTACAAAGATACTGGAGTGGGATGCTAGTTCCTTCTCCAGTGGACTGCAATTTTTCTGACCTCCCTTCCCATCTTGGGTGTCTACATGCAATAGCTGAACACTTCATTGGAGTAATAAAGCCCCTTCACCACAACAAGGTAGCAATCCAGAAACCAGTATTACTCACCAGCAAGTACCAGCCTCATCCACAGATACTGCTGAAGTTGTCCTGTGGGCGCCAGGAAAGATTTGACCTTCCACTGGGTCTGGAGAGTGGGGCCTGCTCTGAAACTGCCTGTCTTCCTGCTCATTCACATATCACCAGATCAACAATTACTACAGGGTCTACTACCCGGGCTTACCCCAGCAGGAGAGAAAAGTGAAGAAATCCTGGCACCTGGTTGAATTAGAAGGAGTTGCAGCTTTCCCTGAAGATCCTGTCGGGGCCATCATCTTGGAAGTTGCAGTTTGTTTACTGCACAGCTTCCTACTGACATTTCAGGAGGCTGTAGTGATAGAAGAGAGGAGAACGAGTCCACAAGGGAGGTTACACTACTCCGCAAATACACTTGTCATGTCCCATTTACCCAATACACACAACTGAGATCAGATATGCTTTACGTGGGTTATGAGAGGGGGTTTAATGATACTGACTGAGAATATAAAGGGTTGCCCATATCAGGGATATTAAAGAGACATATCCTTATTGCATTATTCATCTTCTACTCAACATATAGAATATAGCTCTGTTCACCAGCATACAAGTACCATCTGTGGGGTACATCATAATTATAAAAGCTTTCATAAGGAAAAGGTAAAAAAATATATTTGTAAAGTTACTTTTCTATTGTGTACAAGCTTCCTTTCCAAACATGAAAGAGTTTATCTACTCTCTAGAAGTGTCTCTTTTTCTGAACTATCATAACTGTAGGATGTACCGCTTGGACAAAGCCTGAGCAACACCTAGCATCTCCTTCAGCTCAATCCATCTGTATTTGTATTGCCTACAGGCTTCTGCTCAGTGTAAAGCTACCAACTAGTAACCTGTTTTCTTACTACTGAGATTATTGTATAATTCAGGACATAATTGTGTTGTCACTCCCCTTCGCAACACAAACACAATTTACAAAATAGTTCTGGGCTTTAACTCAGCAGATTTATCTTACCATGCTTAAGATGTAAATAATGCCCACCGCAACTATTGGCTCACTGCTTACATTCAGCTTCAATTTGACAAAAAACTATTATCCTTCTTAAAGTGCCCTTCCTAAATCCTTAATTAAACTGATTCAATGTGTAGATGTGGCCTCCAGAGTATTTCCACTAGTATTTCCGATGGCACCCAACAGACTGATCTACAATTCTATTTTTCCAGGACAATGAAAGAGCCTATAGAAGGTGATGCCTTCCTATTATGACTTTCATTATAATACAAAAACTTCCTCTCTGGGAGCTATTAGCTGGCTTTCATGGGAAAACTTTACCAGAACATAACCAAGATCCCTTCACTGAATGAGGTGTTCCTCCAACTCTCCTGAATGATGTGTTCATCCAACTCCTGCAACTCTCCTTCCCTTCCTGACATTCGGAGTGACCTCTTCCTTCACCTCACCCATTTTTTATCTCTGGGACTCCAACATCAGCAAATTGCTAGCTGCACTTGGCTTCTTCTACCCCAACCGTGAAGATTATATCTAAAAACGTCAAAGGTCTTAATACCCCACAGAAGCAAACAAGCCGTGAGAGAATTTAGTAGCCTCAAGCTTGATCTTGTTTATATTCAGGAGACACATTTTTTACGTGGCAATATACCTAGACTTGCAGACTTCCCGCATCTTCATCACCTTGATATCTTCAACTCGGAAGGCATTTCCATCTTCCAGCTGAACTGTCTCTTTTAACCTTAATACCTACAGAGGGCAAGAATACCCTTCAATGTAGAAATTGTCCAATTGCCCGGATCAATACTGCTTAGAAGATACTTTGTAAAATGATCACGAATTGGTATCACCTGACCAGATCACCTGACCAGGTCAAATTAGCCTAGCAGTTCCATATCTAGCGGCTAACCTTAAATAGATAAGAATATGGTTTTGACTTCAGGTTCAGCTATATATATATATATACTTAGATTACCCTTGATCATAATTCAGTCTTTCTCGTGTTTATCACTTATGCTTGGTAATCAAAATAAAGAATTATAAATGAAAATGGTAATATATGAAATATTAATATATTTGCACTTATAAGATAAAAAGTATTAAATGTAATGAGAAGTGTAAAGACAGAAGCCAATAATATAATGGAAATCTTTTCAAGAAAATTGGGCAATTCAAATAAACCTTTCAAATTAGGTAGATAAAAAGACACAAATGCTAGAGAATTAACAGAAGCAGATCAGATAAAGAAGTGCAGGATGGATCTTAAGAGCATTGATAAAATCAAAAGTTTGTCCAGTGCAGTCAGACATCTTGGAGAGAGACGTGAGATGGGCCCTAGGATGCCCTGCTAATAACTGCAGGAGTTGGTGGAATCCCAGCTGACTTGTTCAGAAACCTAGAAGATGATACTGTGAAAGTGTTGCTTGCATTATGCCAACAAATTTGAAAATTCACCTATGGCCAGTAGACTGGAAAAGGTCAGTCTACATCCCAATATCAAAAAGACATATGCCCAAAAGTGCTTCAATTATCAATTATTTGCCTTTTGATCATAAGGTTAAAGCTCAAATATTCCAATTTCATGAGAAAACAGAATTCTCTAGAGAAGACTCTGATGCTTGTAAAAAGATTGAAGGCACATGAATAAGAAGAAAACAGAGGAGGATCTAGATAGATAGATCACTGATCATTGAAGCAAGGGAAATGTGCTTGAAGGAGCTCAGATGGGCAGTGGCTGAAAGATGTGCCTGGGGTTCTGTGGTCCACAGAGTTGTGATGAATCGGCCACGGCTGAACAACTAAACAAGAACAATTGTAGTCCAAAACTTCAATTATTTACAAGAACATGTTTTATATATTATGAAAGATTTGTTTTCCCATGGAAAATAAGCTAGATGAATTTAAGACAGGTAGATAATAAATAATGTGTTTGATCCACTGTTATCTTACTAGTGAGTTAGGAGGAAGTGTAAGCAAGGGCTCATTGAGTCCCTGTTAATCTGATCTACATTAAAGTCAGTGGGAACAAAAACAAAATATTTTGCAGTTCATACATCCACAAGGCTCCCTGCCCCTCAATAACATGTTAGTGCAGAACAGGAGAAAACTATTCCACACTGTCTACGTTTAGTGTACACTATAGATCAATTATTTATCATACAAAAATAGCTTTTGTAATGATTTAGGCTTGATCTTTTACATGCATGCTGGACATTATTGGACTACTGTGGCACTTTAAATACACTGGTCCACAAAGATTTTGTCTCAGAGCAAATAAGGGTCGTGCTATATGTAATTTATCCCACTGCTTTCGAAAATGGTCTCAGAATTGTTCTAACCCATAGTGTATAAGTTACATCCTCTTTAATATAATACATTGTGCTTTATAACACATTATACAGCATTAAGATATGTTGATTTTTCATCAGTAAAATCTGAGTATTATTTTTAATTGTTGTAAATACTACTGATTAGTCAACGTAAAAAGGGCCCAGAGTAATAAACAGTTGAGTCATATTCTGTCACATGATGCTCTCGAGGCATGATGAGTCACGTGTTTACTTGTTTACTGTATGAGTCAGCGCTCCTGGCCAGTTGGTGGAAATAGTTTGTTCTTGAAACATCTAATGCTGTGAGTATATGTTATTTGTGTTTCCTATGTTGATAATACGAAGTTGAACAATGCCAAGAAATTGTATTAATCATCCAGACTCATTTTGCTACATTTGCGGTGAGATGATATTTAAAAATCATAAACCTAGTTTTACTCCACTTATTAAGAAATGTTATGAGCTTTACTTTGGATGCAAAGTCGTGACCAAGATAAAAGTTGGGCCCCTCATTTTTGTTGTTGTACCTGTGTCAGACTTCTCACAAGTGGGTCAACAGGTTCTCTGCACATGAATTTTGCTGTTCCAATGATTTGGCGAGAACAAAAAGATCACTCCACAGATGTTACTTTTGTCTTACAAACATTTCAGGCATCAGTTCTAAATCAAAGCACACTGTGACATATGCAAATTTACAATCTGCCCTCAGGCGAGTGCTGCATAGTGAAGAATTGCCTATGCCAACGCCTCCAGAAGAAGTAATACTCAGTGAAGTTGATGTTGTCAAGAAAAAGATCCTGGAGAGCATGGTGATGATGATATAAGGCTTGATCAAACTTTTGAGGCTTCCTGTTTATTGTTACAACCACATTTCCTTACCAAAGGAGATCTCAATGACCTCATTCGAAACTTGAACCTATCTAAAATGCAAGCAGAACTTTTAGGCTCCTGGTTGAAAGGCTGGAATCTTCTCCATTAGGAAACTAAAGTCTGTTTTTTTTCAGAGATAGGCATAGTGACTTTAAGGATTTCTTTTCCCTTGAACTTGTTTTTTTCAATTATGTTTATTCGGTCATGGAAGCACTTGTTCATGAGAACAAAACAGAGGATTGGCATTTATTTATCACTTCTTCTAAAGTTAGCTTGAAAGCTGTGCTTCTCCACAAAGGAAATAAGTTTTCATCAGTGCCAATAGCTCATGCTGCCAATATCAAAGAAACTTATGAGAGCATGAAACTTGTGCTATAAAATATGAAGAATACAAATGGAATATCTGTGTTGACTTGAAAGTAGTCGCTCACTTTGAAAGAAATCATTACACTCAGAAACAATGGCCAAAATGATCACTAACTCCAGGAAGAAGAATGTTGTCAATACACCACTCATTGATCCAGAAAAAGTGTGTCTACCTCCACTCCATATAAATCTCGGTCTTATGAAGTACTTTGTCAAAGCGATTGAACGAAGTGGACCTGGATTTATATATTTAAGAAAAAAATTGACAAGGATCAGTGATTTTTGTGGGACCTCAAATAAGACAACTGATTAAAGATGAAAACTTTGAACCAGGCTGAGAAGGCTGTAAAGAAAACTTTTAAGAGTTTTTGCAGAACTTCTAAGGAAATCATAAGGCAGACAACTACAAAGAAATAGTGGATGATCTTTTGCAATCTTACAAGACTATGGGATGTAACATTTCTTTGAAAATCCATTTCTATGATTTGCACCTGGATTCCTTACAAGCAAATCTTGGGGAAGTCATCGATGAACATGGTGAACGATTCCACCAGGAAATTTCCAAAAAGGAAAAGCGGTATTGGGGCAAGTGAAGTGCTTGCTGATTACTGCTGGACCCTTAAGAAGGATGTTCCTAAGAAAAAATACAGGAGAAAATCCTATACTTCTACCTTTTAGGGGAGTTAGTCTTTTACTATTTACGTATTGTAAATATATGTAATACTGTAAACTTAAAATAACTATCTTTCAAAATCCTTACGTGATAGAGAAATTCTAAAAATATATTTGTATTCAGCTCAAAAAATACTGTCACCTATTTTGTTGACCAGTGATACTCATATTGTCATGTAATTGTTTTGTACTTTATCAATGTACAGCTCTGTGCACAATGATGCAATAAACGCGTCTGGGTTTGCTGTTTCTCCTGTTCAGGTTAGAATTGCCTGGTATTTCGGGGCTGGGTCACTCTTTTGAGTGAGACCAGACTGATAAACTACAGGATATTTCTCCTGTGAAGGGCACAAGTGAGCTAAAAGAGGTTGCTCTCAGAGTGGCTTATCATGGCTATAGAACTAACCTATTAAGGTTGGTTCGTTCTCTGATGAGCACCTCTGACTTACCTTTTTTTGTTTATGCAAATTACGCTTAGGGTTTAGTCTTCCTAGGGGTAATAGGGGACTCCAGACGTGGACCCCTTGCTCACTGTGCTTTAGGGAGTTCAGCTGCACCTTACTGGCCCATAAAGGCCGAAACGCGTCTGGGGTTTGATGTTTCTCCTGTTCAGGTTAGAATTTCCTGGTATTTCGGGGCTGGGTCACTCTTTTGAGTGAGACCAGACTGTAATACTACAGGATATTTCTCCCTGTGAAGGGGACAAGTGAGCTAAAAGAGGTTGCTCTCAGAGTGGCTTATCATGGCTATAGAACTAACCTATTAAGGTTGGTTCGTTCTCTGATGAGCACCTCTGACTTACCTTTTTTTTTTATATATATATATATATATATATATATATATATATATATATATATAGTAAATAAAAAGTTCATCTGTGTTCGAATTTGAACATCTAAAGCAAGTTAAAAAACCTGCTTTCAGTTCAGAGTTCTGAGAAAAACAGTTATTACACTGCATTCTGAGAAGCTGAGCTGGGACGTGCCGACAAATGCCTCGCTCTTCAATCCATAGCCATTATGAAACATGGCTTCCTTTAAGCTTATGCATGCTGTATTACACAGCTTTAATGCAAAGCAAAGGTTGGGTTAAGCATAGGCTGAGTATCCAATCCATGTACAGCTGTTTCAAGCTTACTGGCTATCATCAGCATGGAGCGGGATCTCAGCCTGTGTTGTGGACCTTATGAGAGGATTGGCAATGCCAGATAGAGCTATTCCCTCTAACAGCCGGGAGAACAGTTCAACTGGAGGAGAGGGAGGGCAGAATAGGCAGAGCAACACAGGTTTTTGTGGTAGGGGACTCTATTATTAGGAAGAAGGTAGACAGGGTGATTTGTCACCAAGATCCCAGCAATCGAACAGTTTGCTGTCTCCCGGGTGCTCAGGTCCGGCATCTTATGGATTGGGTGGATAAAGTATTGGAAGGGTCTGGAATTGAACCGGCGGTCTTCGTACATATGTTTACCAAGTGGAAGAATGATTGTCCTAAAGAATGATTTAAAAAAACTAGGAAACAAACTTAAGGCAAGGACCTCCAAAGTAGTATTTTCTGAGATACTACCAGTGTCATGTGCTAGCCCAGGGAGACCAAAGGAGTTTAGTAAGGTTAATGTGTGGCTAAAAAAGTGGTGCAAGACAGAGGGTTTGGGTTTTTTAGAGCCCTGGGCTGACTTCTCACTTGAGTACAATCTATATAGCAGTGATGAATTGCACCTTAATGAAGAGGGAGTGTGTGTGCTAGGGAAAAGGATGGTAGAACGGCGGCAGTAGTTTTTAAACTAGTAGACGGGGGGAGGGATTTAATAGAAGTATTGGGGTAGAAAGGGTAGAGGAGGAAAGGTATGAATTATCTATCCATGGGGGAGGAGAAGGGGGGGGGAGATGTGAGGGTTACAATAGACAGCAGGGTGGTATTACTAGGTGACTCAAGTACAATGCCAAGCACCTCAAAACGGCGGAGTCATAGCAACATAAAATGTATGCTTGCTAATGCAAGAAGTGTGCATGGGAAAATGGGAGACCAGAATTATTAGTGGTACAAGAAAAATGTGACTTAATAGGCATTGCTGAAACATGGTGGGATAAAGCTCATGACTGGACAGTTAATTAGAAAATATAGGGGTAATGGTAGAAGAGGAGGAGGGGTTTGTCTTTATGTTAAGCCTGGTTTTAAACCTGTAGTCAGAGAAAATATTTATAGTGGAACTAGTGACAACACTGAATATTTGTGGTTTGAGTTAAACTGAAGGAGCTAATTCTAAAGGAATATTGGTAGGAATATGATATAAACCCCCAAATGTAGTTGAAGGTGATGAATTGCAATTATTGTTGTAGTTAGGGCAGCAATACTACATATAGACTGGGACAAAGAACTTACAGGAAAAAATACTGAAAATAAATGGACAACATTCAAATCCTTACAAAATATACATACACATTGGCATATACCGTGTGAAAATAAAATGAATAGGAGTAAATCACATCCCATATGGCTTAACAATGACTTAAAGATCATAAGGGAAAAAAAGCATGCATTTCAATTATAGGAGAAGGGGGGACAGAGGCAGCTTTATGTGCCTATAAGGAAATCAACAAGGCTTGCAAAAGAGTTATTAGCCTGGCTAAATTAGAAAATGAGGTTAGTTGCAAACGAGAGTAAGACTAATGCTAAAATATTTTTAAATTATATTAAGAAGAAGGCCAGGAAGGAATCTATAGGAGCATTACAATTTTAAACAGGCCATATGACAATTAGTGACCAGCAAAAGGCAGATGAGCTAAATAGGTTATTTTCTTCTGTATACACAAGAGAGGTACCAGTTGTTGGGTCACTGCACCATAATGGGGCTACTAAACCTTTACCAAATAATTGGTTAATGCAGGAAGGCATCCAAAAGTGGGTGGAAAAAATAAATGTTAATAAAGCCCCAAGTCCTGATAGTATACATCCAAGGGTACTAAAGGCCCTGGGTTCTGTAAAAAAACATTATATTTAATTTTTCAAGATTCACTCTGTGAAAAGCAGAGGTGATACCTATATTTAAGAAACAAGAGCAAATCCAGGAAATTATAGACTTGTGAGACTGTAGTGGGAAAGTGTTTAGAAGGGGTAATAAGGGATAATATACAAGAATATGTCTATTTGAATAGGATTATAAGTAGGAGTCAACATGGATTTATGAGGGATAGGTCATGTCAAACAAATCTAATTTGTTTCTATGAGGAGGTTAGTAGGAACCTGGATCAAGGCAACTCAGTGGATGTAGTGTTTTTGGAATTTGCAAAAACGTTTGATACGGTGCCACATGGGAGACTATTGTGCAAACAAAGGGATACAGGAATTGCAGTAAATATCTGCTCATGAATTGAGAGCTGGCTAAAAGACAGGAATCAAAGAGTTGTTGTAAATGGAACATACTCTGATTGGACTAATGTGGTAAGTGGGGTACCTCAGGGTTCAGTATTATGTATTATTATTTTTAATATATTTATTACTGCTTTAAAGTAAGACTAAAGAGTACTGATGACACTAAATTGCGCAAAGTAATTAAATATAGGGAGGATGTGCTTTCCTTCTAAAGGGACTTGTTACATTAGAAGAATGGGCAGCCAAATGGCAAATGAGACTTAACACAGAGAAATGTAACATTTTGAACTTTGGAAGGAAAAATAAGTATGCAGTTTATAATCTAAATGTAAACCCATTTCGGGGTATCAGAGATAAAAATGTAAAAGGCTTGTGGAAAACCACCTATCTAACAGTGCACAAAGTCATGCAGCAGCAAAGGCAAGTAAAATATTAACATGTATTAAAAGGGATATAAAAGCAAGGGAAGCAAGTTGTGTATGCATTGTTGCTTACTAGTAATATCAGGCTACTCAAATTTGCAAAGATTAAAAGCTGGTACATGGTAGTGAAACCACTTCAGGCATGACAGAGCAGTAAGCAAGACACATTTATATTTATGTATGGAGCATGTTGGGAAAATAACAGAAAATTTGATTTGCCTTTAGATAAGAATCAATAGACCCATAACGTCTACCCATTCTATCTACCTAAAAGCTTAGTTTAAAGCACCACAGTGGTTTCTTTTTTTTCTATATGAACACTGAGAAAAAATAAACACAGCCTTTTACTTTTTCATCTTTTATTCCTAATTATTAATTACTGCAGGCTTCCATTTCTCATCTTCACTATACATATTAAGGGCATGAAGTCTTTCCCTATTTATTTTGCATCACTTTTATCACCCACCTTTTAATTGTTTTTAATTTATTAATACATCATTAGCTAGGATGGTTACATAGGGCCATATTCTATTACCTTCTCGTAAATGCCTCAAACTCACAAATTTGGCTGCAAATTCCAACCGCAATGCTGAACTCGTAAACCCTGCTTTTTTAAGGCCGATTTCAGGGGGCGTGATCATATGATCTGACAATATTTAAGCAAGCCCGGAATTTACTTCATAAGCACTCACAATACTTCTTAGGCACAGCCAATTGTAAATGAGACCGATGTCAGTAAAACATGGAGTTTATACTTAAACTTCACTAGTTCATTAGTGTCGAGAAATATATTTAGCGATCGGACTCACAATCCAGCAGTATAGAAACCAATAAAATGAGTTTTAACCCCTTAAGTCCCGGTATCCATTTCACACAAACTAAAGTACAGTATTGCATGTTTAATAACTGTCAAGGCTATAATAATTGAAAAAGGCCTTGCGAGTTTTCTTGTGTACTCGTAATATTTTTGACTGAAACAGGATACTTTTTTTATATGTGAGTTTTATAAAATATTTGCGAATTTGAGCTGTGGGTCTAATAGAATATCAATTTTGTGTAACCTTAATTGGTTAGCACTGGTAAATCTTGAGCTGTGCTAAAACCAATGGAGTTCTAAGGCCAGTTTTGTGGCATTGGTTAGCCTGGAGTGATTGAGGCCGGGTAACTCATAATCGGAGTGTAATTAGCTAATATAATATTAAGTGTGTATATTTTACAAACTGGGTAATAGAATATTCCCCATAGTTACATAGTAATTGAGGTTGAAAAAATAATTTTAGTCCTTCAAGTTCAACCTTTTTAGATCTCCTCTGATCTGCAATATGCAGATTATTTGTTAATTGTTAATTGATCCAGAGGAAGGCAGACAGAAAAAAAAACAAGTTGCTAATTGTCTTAAAAGGGAAAAAAAATAAAATCCCTTCCTGACCCCAGATACTCCCTCTCTAATTATTATTTCTCTTATTGAGATATATGAATTAATCTGCTGCTACGAGACATAGCGATATAAAGCTTGGATGAAAAATAAACTTTATACTTAATTTTATATTTTTTACCTTAGGATTAAAAATATTTTCAGTGTCCTATTAAACTTTTATTTACCGTATATCAATGCATTTTAGTTTAATTTCATCTTTTTTCTCTGTCTCTCTGTTTGTATGTTTTTTTCTTCATATTTATACAGATTCACATCCGGTTTCCATGGTTGCAATTGAGATCACACACATAGAAAATAATACACATGAGCCTGAATGAAATGAGACACATGGAATTATCTGGCGTCAGTGGGTCATACACCCAAGGTCACTCGTACTATACAAGTCTTCTAACAATTGTCATTTTCACGTTAAAATTTCTTAAAAGGATAACAGGTTAGAATGGAGCAATCAGATCTAAAGGCAGTCCTTTGAGTGGAATGGAATTAAGTGAATTTATGTCACACTGAAAGGCGCATTTCTAAAGTGGACTGCAGTTAAAGGGATATGGTTATTTATTAGGTACCGTATATACTCAAGTATAAGCCGAACCGAGTATAAGCCGAGGCACCCATTTTACCACAAAATACTGGGTAAAATGAGTGACTCGAGTATAAGCTGAGGGTGGGAAATGTGCTGCCCCCTGTGTCCCTCTGTATCCTCCTCTCTCTCCGTGTCTCTTCTCCCCTCTCCCTTCCCTGTGTCTCTTCTCCCCTCTCCCTTCCCTGTGTCTCTCCCAACCTCTCCCTTCCCTGTGTCTCTTCCCCCCTCCCTTATCACCCTCCTCGACCCCACTCCTCAACCTCCCTCCTCATCCTCAACCTACCTCCTCATCCTCAACCTCCCTCCTCAACCTCCATCCTCATCCTCCCTCCTCATTCTCAACCCCCTCCTCAACCTCCTCATCCTCAACCCCCTCCTCAACCTCCCTCCTCAACCCCCCATCCTTAATCCCCCTCCTCAACCCCCCCATCCTCATCCTCTCTCCTCAACCCCCCATCCTCCTCATCCTCCCTCCTCATCCTCAACCTCCCTCCTCATCCTCAACCCCCTCCTCAACCTCCCTCCTCAACCCCCCATCCTTAATCCCCCTCCTCAACCCCCCCATCCTCATCCTCTCTCCTCAACCCCCCATACTCAACCCCCCATCCTCAATCCCCCTCCTCAACCCCCCATCCTCATCCTCTCTCCTCAACCCCCATCCTCTCCCTTCCCTGTGTCTCTCCCAACCTCTCCCTTCCCTGTGTCTCTTCCCCCTCCCTTATCACCCTCCTCAACCCCACTCCTCAACCTCCCTCCTCATCCTCAACCTCCCTCCTCATCCTCAACCAACCTCCTCATCCGCAACCTCCCTCCTCATCCTCAACCTCCCTCCTCATCCTCAACCCCCTCCTCAACCTCCCTCCTCAACCCCCCATCCTTAATCCCCATCCTCATCCTCTCTCCTCAACCCCCCATCCTCAACCCCCCATCCTCAATCCCCCTCCTCAACCCCCCCATCCTCATCCTCTCTCCTCAACCCCCATCCTCTCCCTTCCCTGTGTCTCTCCCAACCTCTCCCTTCCCTGTGTCTTCCCCCCTCCCTTATCACCCTCCTCGACCCCACTCCTCAACCTCCCTCCTCATCCTCAACCTCCCTCCTCATCCTCAACCTACCTCCTCATCCACAACCTCTCTCCTCATCCTCAACCTCCCTCCTCATCCTCAACCCCCTCCTCAACCTCCCTCCTCATCCTCAACCCCCTCCTCAACCTCCCTCCTCAACCCCCCATCCTCAATCCCCCTCCTCAACCCCCCCATCCTCATCCTCTCTCCTCAACCCCCCATCCTCTCCCTTCCCTGTGTCTCTCTCAACCTCTCCCTTCCCTGTGTCTCTTCCCCCCTCCCTTATCACCCTCCTCAACCCCACTCCTCAACCTCCCTCCTCATCCTCAACCTCCCTCCTCATCCTCAACCTACCTCCTCATCCGCAACCTCCCTCCTCATCCTCCCTCCTCATCCTCAACCTCCCTCCTCATCCTCAACCCCCTCCTCAACCTCCCTCCTCAACCCCCCATCCTTAATCCCCCTCCTCAACCCCCCATCCTCAACCCCCTACTCAACCCACCCATCCGGCACCCGGTATATGCTAATGACGCTAATGACGTCACATGCGCGCCGGCGCAGGGTCAAAGAGCGGAGGCCGGAGCACAAGCAGGTAGGAGAGGGGGAAGGTATTTAGGGGGGTTTAGGTGGAGGAGGGGGGTTGAGGGGGGTTTATGCTGAGGAGGGGGGTTTAGGGTGAGGAGGGGGGAGGGAAAGAGACACGGGGGTAGAGAGACACACGGGGGGTTAGAGACACACAGGGGGGTTAGAGAAACACGGGGGGGTTAGAGAGACACGGGGGGGGGGGGGGGGAGTGACACGAGTATAAGCCGAGGGGGCCCTTTTTTTCCTTAAAAAAAGGGCTGAAAAACTCGGCTTATACACGAGTATATATGGTATATAATATACATGTGTATCTATTTACTTTCATTTTATTAAGAAGTGCTTATAAGCTCTATTACCTGCTTGAGTCTGCCTTCAGCAGACACAGGGCCTCATTCAAAAGTGATTTGGCCAATTGAATAGGGCTCTATATTAGCACACAGCATATTTTCTTTTACAGAAGTTTTTAGTTGGTGAAGACCTTGCTTTTGGATAGATGTTCACTAACTAAAAGCTTCTGTAAAAAATATGCTATGTGCTTATATAGAGCCCTATTCAATTGGCCAGATTGCATTTGAATGAGGCCCACAGACTCTGAAGGACGGGATGTACAGTGTAGTGGCCAAAGAAAACACATATAGTTTCAAGCAAAAGTATGTGAACCCTTTGGAATGATATGGATTTCTGCACAAATTGGTCAAAAAATGTGATCTGATCTTCATCTAAGTCACAACAATAGACAATCACAGTCTGCTTAAACAAATAACACACAAAGTATTAAATGTTGCCATGTTTTTATTCAACACACCATGTAAACATTCACAGTGCAGGTGAAAAAAGTATGTGAACCCTTGGATTTAATAACTGGTTGAACCTCCTTTGGCAGCAATAACTACAACCAAACGTTTCCTGTAGTTGCAGATCAGATGTGCACAACAGTCAGGAGTAATTCTTGACCATTTTTCTTTACAGAACTGTTTCAGTTCAGCAATATTCTTGGGATGTCTGGTGTGAATCGCTTTCTTGAGGTCATGCCACAACATCTCAATCGGGTTGAGGTCAGGACAGGAGTGGGCCACTTCAGAAGGCGTATTTTCTTCTGTTTAACCCATTCTGTTGTTGATTTACTTCTATGCTTTGGGTCGTTGTCCTGTTGTAACACCCATCTTCTGTTGAGCTTCAGCTGGTGGACAGATGGTCTTAAGTTCTCCTGCAAAATGTCTTCATAAACTTGGGAATTCATTTTTCCTTCGATGATAGCAATCCGTCTATGCCCTGACGCAGCAAAGCAGCCCCAAACCATAATGCCCCCACCACCGTACTTCCCAGTTGGGATGAGGTTTTGATGTTGATGTGCTGTGCCTCTTTTTCTCCACACAAAGTGTTGTGTGTTTCTTCCAAACAACTCAACTTTAGTTTCATCTGTCCACAGAATATTTTGCCAGTACTGCTGTGGAACATCCAGGTGCTCTTGTGCAAACTGTAAACGTGCAGCAATGTTTTGCTTGGATAGCAGTGGCTTCCTCTGTGGTATCCTCCCATGAAATCCATTCTTGTTTAGTGTTTTACATATCGTATATTCGCTAACAGGGATGTTAGCATATGCCAGAGACTTTTGTAAGTCTTTAGCTGACACTCTAGGATTATTCTTCATTTTATTGAGCAGTCTGCGCTGTGCTCTTGCAGTCATCTTTACAGAACGGCCACTCCTAGGGAGAGTAGCAGCAGTGCTGAACTTTCTCCATTTATAGACAATTTGTCTTACCGTGGACTGATGAACAGCAAGGCTTTTGGAGATACTTTTATTACCCTTTCCAGCTTTATGCAAGTCAACAATTCTTAATCGTAGGTCTTCTGAGAGCTCTTTTGTGTGTTATTAGTTTAAGCAGAGTGTGATTGTCTATTGTTGTGACTTAGATGAAGATCAGATCACATTTTATGACCAATTTGTGCAGAAATCCATATCATTCCAAAGGGTTCACATACGTTTGCTTGCAACTGTATCAGCAGCATGTTGCAGATAGATGGTCAATGATTGGTTAGTATGAGACACAACACAGCAAGTACAGCAGAGGGCAAGCCCAAGCATGCAATATTTGTTTGATTTTAGTCAGTTAGTCAGTTTAGTCAGTAAAACAGAGGTTATATGCATTTCTTAATAAGATAAAGTACCAAAAAAGAAATTTAATGCACGGGTATATTATATTACAAGTAAAGTACAGGAACCTGTCATATCCCTTTAAGGTTAATAACATTTTTAGTACCACTGTGGGACATTTCTATTATAAATAAAACACTGGCAGTTAGTGAATGAAGGCATCCAGTGCAGAATAATTTTGGGGCCCCTTTAAATATTTATATAAAATGTATTCATGCACATAAGAGGTAAATGTCGATGTCTCAATTTATTTCTATTATATGCCCTTTATATGTGAAAAAATAATGATAGTAGAATCTTTAAGGGTTAACACTATATACGCTGACAGGTAACACTAGTCTTTTGATGTGTCATGGCTGTAAAGGCAATTATAGGAATTTACTAAGTATACAAAACAGGACCTATCATTGCTTGGCAATTTGCATAGCTAATAGAGATGTCGCGAATAGTTCGCCGGCTGACTTTTTTCGGCAAACATAGCATGTTCGCGTTCTCGGCGAACTGCGAACATATGCAAGATTCGACCCGCCCCCAATACTTTATCATTGAGCAAACTTTGACCCTGCATGTCACAGTCAGCAGACACATTCCAGCCAATCAGCAGCATACACTCCCTTCCACACCCTTCTACCTCATGGACAGCAGCCATTTTGGAATCATAAGTAACTTGCAGTCTTACTGAGAGGAGGGACAGTTTGGATGATACTGCATCAATAGGGAAAACCATAGCTAGGCAAGTTTATTCAGTGTCCAGTGCAGTGTTGAAGGACTCTTGTGCATTATTATTATTATTATTACTACTATTTAATGTGTAGATGTACCAGCTGGGCATGCATTATTATTATTATTATTATTATTATCATAATTATTATTATTATTATTATTATTATTATTATTATTATTATTATATAATGTGTAGATGTACCAGCTGGGCATGCTCTTGTGCATTATTATTATTATTATTAGTAAAATACTAATAATAATAATAATAATAATGCACAAGAGCATGCCCAGCCAGTACATCTACACATTATTTAGTAATAATAATAATAATAATAATACACAAGAGCATGCCCAGCCGGTACATCTACACATTATATAGTAATAATAATAATAATGTAGAAGAGCATGCCCAGCCGGTACATCTACACATTATATACTACTACTAATAATAATAATAATAACAATAATAATAATAATGCTCAAGAGCATGCCCAGCCGGTACATCTACACATTATATAGTAATAATAATAATAATAATAATAATAATAATAATAATAATAATAATAATAATGCACAAGAGCATGACCAGCCGGTACATCTACACATTATATAGTAATAATAATAAGAATAATAATAAAGCAGAAGACCTTCCCTGTGTCCCCCCCCACTCCCTCCCATGTGTCTCTCTCTCCCCCCCCTCTCTCCCCTGTGTCTCCCCCCCACTCCCTCCCATGTGTCTCTCTCCCCCCCTCTCCCCTGTGTGTCTCCCACCCTTGCCTGTGTCTCTACCCCCTCTCCCTTCCCCAGTGTTTCTTTCCCCCCTCTCCTGTGTCTTTTCCCCCTTCCCTCTTCCCTGTGTCACTCCCCCCCTCCCCTGTGTCTCTACCCCCCTCTCCCTTCCCGTGTTTCTTTCCCCCCTCCCCGGGGTCTTTCCCCCCCTTCCCTCTCCCCTGTGTCTCTCCCCCCCTCATCTGTGTCTCTTCCCCCTTCTCCCCTGTGTCTCTACCCCCTCTCCCCTGTGTCTCTACCCCCTCTCCCTTCCCCTGTGTTTCTTCCCCCCTCCTCTGTGTCTTTACCCCCTTTTCTCTCCCCGGTGTCTCCTCACCACTCCCTCCCATTAGTCTCTCCCCCCCTCTCCCCTGTGTCTCTACCCCCCACTCTCTCCTGTGTCTTTCCCCCCTCCCATGTGTCTCTTCCCCTCACCTCTCCCTTACCCTGTTTCTCTTCCCCCCTCTTCCCTGTGTCTTCCTCCCCCTCTCCACTGTGTCTTCCTCCCCCTCTCCCCTCTCCTGTGTCTTCCTCCCTCTCTCCCCTTTGTTTCCTCCCCCTCTCTTCTCCCCTGTTAGCTTCTATACGCATACATACATACGATAAGAAATCTGGGGGGGGGGGGGGGGTTACCCCTTACCCCCCCCCCCCCTAGTTCCAACACCCATGTGTACTGTATAATATTGTATTGCATTATGTTATATTATATTACTAGCGACTTGCCTGGCACAAATGATGGGGCAATAAAGTTTGAAGCCATGGCAATGCTGTTTGCCACACAATGTGATGCTTTTTGTACTCTGAGGACCTTCGGCGCTCATTGTGAGTCTCTTCCCTTGTGTCCTTCATGTTTCGTGCTTTGCAACGATCAATCTTCGGCGCTCATCGCAAAGACAGATATATAAGTACAGTGTTAAATATATAATTTTTTTTGTGCAGTGTAAATTAAAAAATGTTGTCAGGTCTCAGAGCATAATAAAGTGATTTAGATTTGTAACTGCTTTGAGAGTGCTATCGCTGGCAGCCAATGAGCAGTAATCCAGATATATAACTGCAGAGTAAAAAGTAAAACATTTTAGTGTAGTGTAAAGTCTACATTTTTATTTTCCATTACTAATTAATACTTATTAAATGAATGCACGATAATAACTATTGTGAATGAACAAATGTATTAGGAAGTGCGAAGCGGTAATGTATGTAAAGTAACCGCAGTGTAAAATATGCTATTAAGCGTATTTTTTTATATATATATTTTTTTAATAATAATGAATTAATTAATTACTAAAATACTTTACCTATTTGTAATTAATATATCCAGTGATCAATAACCTGAAGAGCTAACAATCAGTTTTGTTTTTCCTGCAGCTTACAGTGTACATTTGGACTGTTGGTGACCCGAGGTGTAAGTGCCAGCAATGTGCGCAGTGCACGAGGGGAAACCGCTTGTATAGTCGTGTAACGCGCCATTTTAGATTTGTAATGTTATTAGTTGCAAGTTAGTGTTGTAAAATGGCGGCGATTGTGTATGTGTTACGCGGCTCGCCAGCAGTTTCCATTATTTATAATAGTGTATTTTGTACCTCGTCCGTTCCTAGGTAAAAGTCGTACATGGCTGGCGATGTTTTGCGCGGTTTGGGGTCGTGTAGCCTCGTTTTCATTTTTTCCGGACGCCATTTTTTTTGTCGCTTAGCCGATTTACAAGTGCCAACTGGGGAAGACGTTACAGATATCACATATATAGTTGTGAGCAGGTGGGTTGTTGCTAACGCTGCGGGCTTGCGAAGCGAGGGCCAGAGTTGCTGGCAAGGAGCGCCGAAGGCTCCCACGTCGGCTGCAATGAGCCGCAGGCGGGACTTCCACCATCAAATTTACGGACTTACCATCCAAAAATACGGGACTTAGAAAAAAAAACATTACGAGCTCACAAAAATACGACCTTAACGCCCGAACCGCACGCACTTAAAAACATTAAAAACACAATAAATACACACAACAAACACATAAAAAGCTTACCCACAGCAAGGCGTGCACCGAGGACCTCTGCAAGTGAAGTTACACCTCCATTTAAGTCCAAATTCATGAGTTTAGACACCCGAAAATCACCTAAGTGAGAAAAAAAATGGCCCTTGAAAAAAAGAAAACGAGGCTACAGGACCCTAAACACGCAAAACACATACGGATTTTCCTAAAAAGCCGTACGAGGTAAAGATACACTATTAACAAGGACGCTAAATCATCCACACCCGCGTACCACATACACATTCCCCGCCATTTTACAACACTAACTTACACAATGTGGAAGTACCCAGCTACCCTAACGGCTTCCCCTCGCGCACGCAGCCTATTTACACTACACACTGCACACATTGCTGACACTTACACAGCAGCTCCACAGCACTGAAAACCTACATTGTATGCTGCAGGAACATGAAAACAGATTGTCAGCTCTTCAGCACAATGCTTCCTGCATATATTACTTACAAATAGGTAAAGTATATTCATTTAGTAATTATTTCATTAGCATACAAAAATACATATACACAAAAAAACATTATCACATTAAACATAAAAGCCATTCACTGCGCGCCTCACAACGAGCGCCAACGCTGCTCATAGCATACAAAGCCTTGCAATAAGCGCAAAAAACACATCACCGCCGACCAAAGAATAACAGCAAAAGCGCCTATCAGAAAAAAAATACAACCAACATCCTCGCAATGAGCGCCGAAGGATCTCCGACCGCCAACAAAATGAATGTCTCGTCCAAACCATTACCTGCCTTACAATCTTATTGCCGCCATTTTTTGATGGGCAAGTCGCTAGTAAATATATAAAGATCAAGATAATAAAAGTATCAGGAAATGTAACACAAAGATGCACGCGCGTCTGAATAATACGACAAATACGGATTTTTGTCATAAGTGATATGATCGCAGTATTGGGTCATAAACCCTAAACACTGGAATCTGTTACATACAATTTACTGATGATGTCATTAATGGGCTTCAAAGGGGGGGGATCTCTTTTCATACTTTTTGACCGGTGCAAATCCAACATACGCAGAGCGAAAACGCCACATCTGTGGGACACACACAAAGGGGTTCAATTTGGGAGAAAAAAAAACAAACAAATATGAAATATTTAATAATCATATTTTGATGTTACCAACAGATAAGGAAACGAAACTGAGGTTATTATATCTAATAGTAGCAAGCCTGGGAGTACTGGGAGTAATAATACTGCAGCAGGAGGTCAGGACTAATGTCACTCTATAGACACCCAGTCAGATAAAGGTCAGTACTAATGTCCCTCTATAGACCCCCAGTCATATAAAGGTCATTACTAATGTCCCTCTATAGACACCCAGTCAGATAAAGGTCAGTACTAATGTCACCTATAGACCCCCAGTCATATAAAGGTCAGTACTAATGTCACTCTATAGACACCCAGTCAGATAAAGGTCAGTACTAATG
Organism: Discoglossus pictus; assembly: GCA_027410445.1. Classification (NCBI taxonomy): domain Eukaryota; kingdom Metazoa; phylum Chordata; class Amphibia; order Anura; family Alytidae; genus Discoglossus; species Discoglossus pictus. The sequence continues at coordinate 9,508,151 of CM050176.1, forward strand.
TCCCTCTATAGACACCCAGTCAGCTAAAGGTCAGTACTAATGTCCCTCTATAGACACCCAGTCAGATAAAGGTCATTACTAATGTCCCTCTATAGACACCCAGTCAGATAAAGGTCAGTACTAATGTCACCTATAGACCCCCAGTCATATAAAGGTCAGTACTAATGTCACCTATAGACCCCCAGTCATGTAAAGGTCAGTACTAATGTCCCTCTATAGACACCCAGTCAGATAAAGGTCAGTACTAATGTCACCTATAGACCCCCAGTCATATAAAGGTCAGTACTAATGTCACTCTATAGACACCCAGTCAGATAAAGGTCAGTACTAATGTCCCTCTATAGACACCCAGTCAGCTAAATGTCAGTACTAATGTCCCTCTATAGACACCCAGTCAGATAAAGGTCATTACTAATGTCCCTCTATAGACACCCAGTCAGATAAAGGTCAGTACTAATGTCCCTCTATAGACCCCCAGTCAGATAAAGGTCATTACTAATGTCCCTCTGTAGACACCCAGTCAGCTAAAGGTCAGTACTAATGCCCCTCTATAGACACCCAGTCAGATAAAGGTCATTACTAATGTCCCTCTATAGACACCCAGTCAGATAAAGGTCAGTACTAATGTCCCTCTATAGACCCCCAGTCATATAAAGGTCATTACTAATGTCCCTCTATAGACACCCAGTCAGATAAAGGTCAGTACTAATGTCACCTATAGACCCCCAGTCATATAAAGGTCATTACTAATGTCCCTCTATAGACACCCAGTCAGATAAAGGTCAGTACTAATGTCACCTATAGACCCCCAGTCATATAAAGGTCAGTACTAATGTCACTCTATAGACACCCAGTCAGATAAAGGTCATTATTAATGTCCCTCTATAGACACCCAGTCAGATAAAGGTCATTACTAATGTCACTCTATAGACACCCAGTCAGATAAAGGTCAGTACTAATGTCACCTATAGACCCCCAGTCATATAAAGGTCAGTACTAATGTCACTCTATAGACACCCAGTCAGATAAAGGTCAGTACTAATGTCCCTCTATAGACACCCAGTCAGCTAAAGGTCAGTACTAATGTCCCTCTATAGACACCCAGTCAGATAAAGGTCATTACTAATGTCACTCTATAGACACCCAGTCAGATAAAGGTCAGTACTAATGTCACCTATAGACCCCCAGTCATGTAACGTGTAACCCTTACACTACCTGATCGATACAAAATCATACCTGATGTTTTAAAGCACGTTATTCCAAACAATTTAGGAATGTTAGGTAATTTATGCCCTTTATGGCTTAAAACCAGACTCTGTATCAACTATGTAATTTTCCGTGGGAGTTTTGCCATGGATCCCCCTCCGGCATGCCACAGTCCAGTTGTTAGACCCCTTGAAACAACTTTCCCATCACTATTGTGGCCAGAAAGAGTCCCTGTGGGTTTTAAAATTCGCCTGCCCATTGAAGTCTATGGCGGTTCGCCGATGTTCGCCGGTTTGCGAACATTTGCGGAGGTTCGCGTTCGTGGTTCGCGAACCGAAAATTTTAGGTTTGCGACATCACTAATAGCTAAGTTTGGACCTGGACCTGGAGAGCCACACACAGGCCTGGATTTGAGGATTTACTCTCTGTGCACATGTGAGTCATTTGATTGTCTCGCCTGTACGTAGTAGGGATATCTGCAAATCCTACTCTGTATGTGGCTCTTCAGGACCAAACTAGCCTTCCCTTGGCTTAGGGTGATTGTATATGAATGTTTTTTAACCTAAAACTGTGGTGATCTATCGTCATTGACTAAGGCCAATCAGTGTCTATATGTCTATATTTTCAGAGAAAGAAATTCCATCTCTCTGCCCCTCTGAATATGTCTCCCCTGGATACTGTACATCCACTTTCCCCATTCCATCCTTTCACCCCTCTTGAAACTTACCTGGATGTTTCTAAACATAATTCATACCTCTGTCTCTGTTATTTTGTTGTTGTTTAATCTTCAGTGGTTTCCAACTCTCTATGTACCTATTGAATTCAGCACGCCAGGCGCATCTGTCAGCCACTGCCTCCCTGAGATCCATCAATCAACCCCCTTCTTTGAGTGCCTTCAATCTTCCCCAGAATTATACTCTTCTCTAGTTAATCCTGTCTTCTCATGATATTGATCAAACCTTCTAGTGAACAATTTGGCTTGATTTCCTGTAGTATTAATTGTAACCCAACAAATGAAACCTTATCCTTTTTCTAAAAGAAGCAACATCTTATTATCATCCTCAAACATTTCTCGACAGAGATAGGTGGGTCGGCACATAAGAAATCAAATATTTTAAACAACTATCCACATTTATATTTCAGACAAGGGTGACCCATATAAAACAGGAGATGTTTTGTGTTTGATTGTATTACAGTTTAAGATAAATAATAGCATTTATACATTATTTTACTCAGAGACAAAAGAAATAGTGAGAAAGTAAAATATAACTTTTATTGTATGCCTTTAAAATATTTTGAGTATTCAGTTCAACCGAAATTTCTTTTTGGCAATATCACAACAGCAATGTGAATAGATAAATTGTGACCAGGTGTTGCTTATAAGTAAACTGAACTAAGAAACTCTCACCAATAAATTAGTAGCCAAGTGTGATGCTGATATTTATTTGGCTAACAAACAACGTAGTGTAATGGTTTTTAATGGTCAAGATAAGTCTATACTAAATATAAATATAAAATGAGCAGAGGAAGAGCAGAGAGCAAGTACAAGTAGCACCAGATCTAATGAAGTGATTGGGCCAAAGCCGAAAGTACACCCAGCTGCAGATCCACTGCTGCAAAGAAAATTTCAGCATAGGAACCTGGGATGTTAGAACTATAAACCAAGGTAAACTAGATGTGGTTAAGAATGACATGACAAGGTTAAACATTAATATCCTGGGAATTAGTGAACTTAAATGGACTGGAATGGGACATTTCACATCAGACAACCACCAAATCTTCTACTGTGGTCAAGAATCCCCCAGGATAAATTGAGTAGCCCTCATAGCCAATCAAAGAGTGGCCAAAGCAGTGTTCAGTTTTAACCCAATAAATGAAAGAATGATATAAATCCAAATTGAAGACAAGTCATTTAACATGACAGTGGTCCAAGTCTATACTCCAACCATGGATGCTGAAGAGGCTGAAGATATTCAACACGTCATAGATATAACAATTAAGAAAATATGTTATTATCATCATAGGAGATTGGAATGCTAAAGTAGGGAACCAAAAGACACTTGGAATAACTGGAACATTTGGCCTTGGAGTACAAAATGAAACAGGTCAGATATTAGTAAAATTATATCAGGATAATTCTCTGGTCGTAGCAAGCACCCTCTTCCAACAGCCTCTGAGATGACTCTACACATGGACATCACCAGATGGACAACATAGAAATTAGATTGACTATATACTTTGCAGTTAAAGATGGAGGAGCTCAATACAATCAGCAAAAAAAAGAATTGGAGCTGACTGTGACTCTGACCATGAGCTTCTTATAGCAAAGTTAAAAAATTAAACTGAAGAAAAAAGGAAAAACCATCAGATACAAAATAAATAATATCCCTTATGAATATGCAGTGGAGATAAATAATACACTGCTCAAAAAAATAAAGGGAACACTTAAACAACACAATGTAACTCCAAGTCAATCACACTTCTGTAAAATCAAACTGTCCACTTAGGAAGCAACACTGAGTGACAATCAATTTCACATGCTGTTGTGCAAATGGGATAGACAACAGGTGGAAATTATGGGCAATTAGCAAGACACGCCCAATAAAGGCGTGATTCTGCAGGTGGTGACCACAGACCACTTCTCAATTCCTATGCTTTCTGGCTGATGTTTTGGTCACTTTTTATTGCTGTTGGTGCTTTCACTCTAGTGGTAGCATGAGACAGAGTCTACAACCCACACAAGTTGCTCAGGTAGTGCAGCTCATCCAGGATAGCACATCAATGCGAGCTGTGGCAAGAAGGTTTGCTGTGTCTGTCAGCGTAGTGTCCAGAGCATGGAGGCGCTACCAGGAGACAGGCCAGTACATCAGGAGATGTGGAGGAGGCCGTATGAGGGCAACAACCCAGCATCAGGACCACTACCTCCGCCTTTGTTCAAGGAGGAACAGGAAGAGCACTGCCAGAGCCCTGCAAAATGACCTCCAGCAGGTCACAAATGTGAATGTGTCTGCTCAAACGGTCAGAAACAGACTCCATGAGGGTGGTATGACGGCTCGACATCCACCGGTGGGGGTTGAGCTTACAGCCCAACACTGTGCAGTATGTTTGGCATTTGCCAGAGAACACCAAGATTGGCAAATTTGCCACTGGCGCCCTGTGCTCTTTACAGATGAAAGCAGGTTCACACTGAGCACATGTGACAGACGTGACAGGGTCTGGAGACGCTGTGGAGAACGTTCTGCTGCCTGCAACATCATCCAGCATGACTGGTTTGGCAGTGGATCAGTAATGGTGTGGGGTGGTATTTCTTTGGGGGGCCACACAGCCATCCATGTGCTCGCCAGAGGAAGCCTGACTGCCAATAGGTACCGAGATGAGATCCTCAGACCCCTTGTGAGACCATATGCTAGTGTGGTTGGCCCTGGGTTCCTCCTAATGCAAGACAATGCTAGACCTCATGCGGCTGGAGTGTATCAGCAGTTCCTGCAAGACAAAGGCATTGATGCTATGGACTGGCCCGCCCGTTCCCCAGACTTGAATCCAATTGAGCACATCTGGGACATCATGTCTCGCTCCATCCACCAACGTCACGTTGCACCACAGACTGTCCAGGAGTTGGCAGATGCTTTAGTCTAGGTCTTGGAGGAGATCCCTCAGGAGACCATCCGCCACCACATCAGGAGTATGCCCAGGCGTTGTAGGGAGGTCATACAGGCACGTGGAGGCCTCACACACTACTGAGCCTCATGTTGACTTGTTTTAAGGACATTACATCAAAGTTGGATCAGCCTGTAGTGTGTTTTTCCACTTTCATAATGGGGGTGACTCCAAATCCAGACCTCCATGGGTTGAAAAATGTGATTTCCATTTTTAAATTTTGTGTGATTTTGTTGTCAGCACATTCAACTATGTAAAGAACAAAGTATTTCATAAGAATATTTAATTCATTCAGATCTAGGATGTGTTATTTTAGTGTTCCCTTTATTTTTTTGAGCAGTGTATATTTAAGGGACAAGACATGGAAGATAGAATGCCTGAATAACTTTGGATCATAGTTTACAACATTATCCAGGAAACAGCAACAAAGAATATGCCTAAAGTAAAGAAAATTAAGAAGGCCAACTGGCTGTCTGATGAGGCTTTGAAGGTAGCCCAGGAAAGAAAGAAAGCGAAAGGTAATGGAGATAGGAAAAAATGTGTCCAACTGAATGCAGAATTCCAGAGGATAGCAAGAAGAGACAAGGCGACATTCTGCAATGAGCGATGTAAATAGATAGAAGAAGATGACAGAATGGGTAAATCAAGAGATCTCTTCAAGAAAATTGGTGGCCTCAAAGGCACCTTTTATGCCAAAGTGGTTGTGATAAAAGACAAAAATGGTAGGGACTTAACAGAAGAAGATCAGATAAAGAAGAGGTGGCAAGAATACACTGAAGATCTATACAGGAAGGATTTTAACAGCAGCGATAACCTCAATAGTTTGTCCAATGCGCTGGAGCCAGACAAATGTGCCCTAGGATGTCTTGCTGATAATAAGCTTGGAGGAGGTGATGGAATAACAATTGAAATATTCTAAATTCTACAAGATTTTGCTTTAAAAGCGTTGCTTGCATTATGCCAACACATTTGAAAACTCAGCAATGGCCAATAGACTGGAAAAGGTCAGTATACATCCCAATCCCCAAAAAAGGGCAGTGCAAAAGAGTGCTCCAATTACCGAACAATTGCATTAATTTCACATGCCAGCAAGGTAAGATTCTATAAGCTCAACTCCAACAATATATGGACCTGGTACTACCAGATTTGCAAGCCAGATTCTGCAGAGAAAAAGACACTAGAGATCAAATTGCTAATATTCGATAATAGAGAAAGCAAGAGAGTTCCAGAAAAGCATTTATTTCTGCTTCACAGACTATTATAAAGCCTTTGACTGTGTGGATCACAACAAAATGTGGTATGCTCTTAAAAAGATAAGAGTACCAGATCATCTCATGCTCCTTCTGAAGAATCTGTATGTGGACCAAGAAGCCATGGTCAGAACCAAACATGGGACAACAGAATGGTTCAATATGGGAAAAAGGAGTGCGACAAGGTTGAATCTTGTTACCTTATTCATTCAACTTACAGTATATGCAGAGTACATCATGCGAAAGGCTGGACTGGATGAATTCAAAGCCGGATTCAATATTGCTGGAAGAAATATCAACAACCTCAGATACACTGATGATACTACTTTGATGGCTGAAACTGAGGAGGAACTTAAGGACCTATTGATGAGAGTAAACGAAGACAGAAGTGCAAAAGTTAGCCTGCTTCTCCAAGTTAAAAAGACCAAGATTATGGAAAACAACAATCTCAGCTCCTGGCAAATAGACAGGGAAGAAAAAGGAAGAAGAGTAGTATATATATATATATATATATATATATATATATATATATATATATATATATTTATATATTTATATATATATATATATATATATAAAGTTTGTGCATATACAGTGGATATAAAAAGTCTACACACCCCTGTTAAAATGTCAGGTTTCTGTTCTGTAAAAAAATGAGACAAAGATAATTCATTTCAGAAATTTTTCCACCTTTAATGTGACCTATAAACTGTACAACTCAATTGAAAAACAAACTGAAATCTGTTAGGTAGAGGGAAGAAAAAATAATGTAATGTATATAATAATATAATGTATATATATGGTTTGTGCAAAATCCCACCAGGTGCTTTGCTTAAAAGCTGTTTAATATAGAGGGCATATGCTTTTAGGGAGCAATGTATAAAATTGCTACTTTTGGATTGAAAGAGTGATGTACATTGTATTCTCATTTGCATGTCCCCGCCTTTTAGACATGCAAATGTGCTTAATGTATTATTCGTTTTAAATAAATATATATATATATATATATATATATATATATATATATATATATATATATATATTTGTGCTCAGGCCTCTCTCCTAGTAGCAGTGGTGTGATGGTTGCTGCGCCCCTATAGGCCTACTAAGAGGGCCATCGGCCGAATTAATTATGTAGAAAGGGGAGGAAAGGTGGGGCGCTGGAAGTGTGTGTACCTGGATGAGTGTGCGTGGGCACCAGTTGAAGAGGAATGAGCACCAGTTGGAGAGGAATTTGGCACTGATGGAAGATTTCCTGGATCTGAAGGAACTGAATCGGCCATGATATCCTACAGTGTGAGAGTTGTGGTTAAATATAAAGACTGCAAAGGGAGAAAGTGGAATTGAACCCACGATGGGTTGAGAGTATGAGGTTGGTAATTCAAAGAGGCAATCGATAATGATAGCAATTGAATTCATGATGTGATGCCCTCGATAGGCCAAATTTTAATCCTTGAGAATAATCATCGAGAGCAGAGTCAAATGAGTCAAATAGCATTGGCCTGAAGCCAGACGTGTAATAGCACATGATAACGAAGAAGAAGATTGTGAAGGCGGGGACGACTATGCCAACTTAAAGGTTAGATACTTTCTATATTACTAGAATATGAGGTTTAGCGAAAGGGGGGAGGAAATGGGGGAAGCCCTCTGTCATAATCCTCCTGACTACCAGTTCTTGGGACTCATGTGATCCGGTGGTGTGGGACTGGGCTAAGTCTGTTTATAGTTATTTAATGTTAAATAAAGTTGATCACCATATGTATGTTAATTACTGTATGTTATGTTATGCTGCGTTATGTTATGTTATTTACTGTATGTTATGTTGCTTCCCTATGTGTGATTGACTTGTGATGTGTGATTCTGTGTGCTGCCCATGCGTGGTTCATTAAAGGGATACGTTTCCTGGATTATGAATGCATCTGATGGAGGAGAATCAGAAGTATATGACAAAAAAATGTTTGCATGAAATAAACATTTGCATGAAATAAATGTTTGCATGAAATAAACATTTAAACACTTACCTTGAAGTTAGCAAAATATATAGCAATTTCTGACAGTTTAAAATTAAGGTTAACACCCCCTCCAGTTTGTTCTGGCCAATCTGGTTAGAGAAATATTTCAGACATAGCACTATGTTAGTTGCTATGGCAACACCACACAGCATAGCCAGGAAGTAGGATTGAGTCATATACCAGCAGTGACAACACTGCTCTCCTATTGGCTGTGGTGCAAATCAGCACGGGATATGTAGGCAAAGGAGCCTGGGAAATGTAGTGTATCACTGACATGTGACAGGAAGCTGCAAGGAGGAAGATGTGAGAAGATTGGCTGAGCAAGCAACAGCAGGTAAATAGTGGGTTAATATTGCTCCCCGGGTGCTGCATGCTGATTGGGGGGAGGCACCAGGAAATTGTGTAGACACCCCCTGGGGGTGCCAACATAATCATTAGAAGGCTTTTTAGATATTAATAAAAATTAAATGCTTTATGAGATATGCTGCATACACATATACTGTTTTTTGCCTACAGAGTGCAGAAATGTATTAATCCAGCTCACTTAGATATCCCTTTAAGCATTCAATAATTTGGAATGTTGTGTTGTTGGCCTGTAACTGTCAGAGATAGCAGTTAGACAATTGGGATCCTGCTGGGTGGACAAGTCTGCTCTTAATGAAGAGGGAGAGTCTGATCTGAATGAAGATATTTAAAGTATGTTTATGCTTCTAATCAAAAGGGAGGTAACATACCTTGAATATATATATATATATATATATATATATATATATATATATATATATATATATATATATATATATATACTAGTGACTTGCCAGTCAAAAATTATGGCAATAAAATGTTAAGCCATGGTAATGCTGTTTGCCACAGAATGTAAGGCTTTTGCTCCTCTGAGGACCTTCGGCGCTCATTACGAGCCTACTTCAAGGTTCCTGCTTTGCAACGATCACCTTCAGGGCTCAGCGCGAAGACATATATATATAAGTACAGTGTAAAATATAAAACAATTTTAGTACAGTGAATAAATAAATTAATATACGCTACCTATTTATATTTAACTAGCGACTTGCCCGTCAAAAATGACGGGGCAATACACTTTTAAGCCATGGCATGCTGTTTGCCACACAATGTAAGGCTTTTTCTCCCCTGTGGACTTTCGTCACTCATTGTGAGCCCCACAATGAGCGCCTTCGGGCATCATCGCAGGGCTTGCAATGAGTGCCTTTGGCACTCATTGTGAGCCTATCCCCTTGTGTACTTCAATTGTCCGTCTTTGCAACTGTCACCTTTGGCGGTCATCTCGAAGACAGATATATAAGTACAGTGTAAAATGTGAAAAAAATGTGAGTACAGTGAATTAATAAAGTAATATGAATTAATAAATGTATATACTTTACCTATTTATATTTAATATGCAGCAATCAATATCCTGAAGAGTTAACAATCTATTTGGATTTTCCTGCATCTGAAAATGTACAGTTGGAGTGCTGATCATGTGAGGAGAAAGTGTCAACAATGTGGCAAGTGTGCAGTGTAAATAGGCTGTTTGCGCGAGGACAAACCACTTGTTTAGGCAGGTAAAGCTGCATTTTAGAATCCTAATGTTATGAGTTGTAAGTTAGTGTTGTAAAATGACCTTTTGTTTCTCTGTTACTTGGCTCGCGAGCATTTTTTGTCCGTTGCAATGGGATATTTTCTATGTGCTACGTTCCTGGGTAGCTCGTACGTGCCAGGTGGTGATTTTTGCGGCTCTGTGTCCTTTAACGCCGTTTTAATTTTTCATGTTTCCTTCGCTTAGCCAATTTTTAAGTGACGAAAGTTCTTAAATGCGACTTAAATTTGCATGCAAGCTCACTCCCAGACGTCCTGGCTGTCTCCCTGTGCTGTGTGTGATGTAAGTTTTATTTTTAAACACTAGGGGCCTCATTCTATTAGCGGCCGCAGCCGTTGCGGGGCCGCAAGGACCGGCCGCAAGCTATTCGGCTATTCTATTCCCTTACATCCGGGGGCTCCGGCAGCCTTGCGGCCGGCGCCTTGCGGCCGCACGCGCCGGAGGAAAGCCTTTCATCTAAAACGGCCGCAAGAGTTTCGGCCGCAAGAAAGCCCCGGTTGCTATTCAATTGCTACGGGAAACCTCTCTGCAAGGCTAAAAGCGAGCCGCAGCTTACTTGCAGCAAACAGGTCCCGCTAGCACCAATTAAGCACATAATAAAGCCCAAATAAAGCCATCCTGCACTCTGATGAGACAATAAAGTGATTGTAGGTGTTAGCAAAAATAGCACAACATTCCCCTATCCTCAAATCTGCAATTTTTGTATTTTCAAATTCTTGTCAAATATCCGTGGACAAAGTCCAGAGGGCTTGGAGCACCTCAGACCCGCAAAGGCTGCGGGATTAGCCTGCGTCAAGTCCGGAAATGGGTAAAATAGACCTACGGGTCGTAAAGGGCTAACTTACAAGTCGTAGCATTGAAAAGCCATCCTGTACTTTTATTAAAAGTGAAAGTGATGTTTGGTTTCAGAATTAATAGCTCAACATTCCCCTACTCTCAAATGTGCAAATAAAGATATTTAACTTCATCTATCATGCAAGCCCGCACGGGTTTGAATAACGAGCTACGGGCTTGGAGGGCAATCATCCGCCAAACCCGTACGTGCTTCACTAAGAAGCTACGGCCAAGTCTCAAGCCCGTAATCCTAAAATCAAACCTGAAATCAATTAACCAATAGGAAGATGACAATCAAGGGCACAAATAGTTTAAAAGGGAGTGAAATTCTGTAATCTGTGACTGTGTTGTATGCTGTGCAAGTGGACACACAGGTCTTGGAGTTGGAGGTTTTGTGAGAGCAAGAGAGATAGAGGAGGAGAGATGGAGGGAGAAGGCAGTGAAGGGAGAGGTCAGGGAGAGCAGGGCCCCCAGCCACAGGCTGGCCAGCAAGCTGCTGCTGCCCGCAAAAGGGCAGCAAACTTTACCATCCAGGAGATCGAAACCCTGGTTAGAGGAGTGCAAGCCCGACACTCCATCCTAACCGGTGGGAGGGAAGTGAGGCCCAGGCAGAGGACAGATGCCTGGAAGGAGATCGCGGCTGAGGTCTCCTCGCTGGGGTATGCGAATCGTACCTGGCAGTCTGTCCAGCACCGGTTCCAAGACTGCCGCATCGATGTAAAAAAGAAGATGGCCGATGAAGCCAAAGCAGCACGTGGAACCGGTGGTGGGCCGCCACAAACCTTCACATACCCCGGTTGGGAGGCCACAGTCCGCGACATGATCCGGCCAGCGTCAGTCGTGGGCCTCCCTAGCCTGGTGGACTCCGGTCGGCCTGAAACCCTGCAATGTGAGTACCATGTACACCTTAACACCCTCATATGTACGCACATGTACCCCACACAGATAGATAACTGACGTTGAATTGCACTGTAAGATATCTGGTTGTGACTACAGATATATGAGGCTGCGAAAATCATGTAAATCCAGTGTAAAGAAATATACTTGTCAGAATTGTTATCAATGAAATATATGTCCAATACCTCCTCCCACAACTGATTATGATACCGTTTTGCAAATCTATTGATGTTACTGTTATGTTTGCTGTTGGTTCCCAGTGCATATAAAGCATACATGACAACTCTATTGCAATTGATTTTTTATTGTCATGAGTTCCCCTGTCACACTCTACTCCATGTTAAACTGGCCCATCCATAGCTGTTTGGCTTAACCCTCCTACTGCTTAGAATTCATGTACATTTTGAAACTAGGTATAACGGATGTATCCTGTTTTATGTGGGCATTTCAGTATGTGCTGGAAGAGTGCCGCCGCCGACTCTAGGGATGCGGCTGCGCTTGCGTCCCCATCTAGCCGTCAAAAATAGTTGGTACACCCAAAGCCCGTAACCCTCTAACCCTAACCCCCTAAACACCACTTTCTAACTCTAACCCATCCCCCCTAACTGTAGCCAGAACCTGAAACCCATAACCACTTACCTGGCCTGCTGGGCTGGCGTAGCTAGAGTCGTTGGTGGGGCACTTCCAGAGATGCGCACATATGCGCACATACAACAGGATAGGTCCGGTCTAGCTGGTACATCACCATGAGAGTACATGTATGGATGTGCACACTGCAGCATATGCGGATACAGACTCTGATGGACTGTAAGTTTGTGTTGTGTAACAGCATAATCTGGACCATGTTACATTAACATGTTATCTCACATTGCTGAGGATTGGTCACAGATTGGTCTGTCTCACACACTGGCCAACAGATTCAGATGAGCACGTGTCCTAATTAACTGCAGTTGGCACACCGCACCAGCATTACATATAGCCATGGGCCCTTTCCTGTTATCTGACCGTGACTGCTGGTAGCAGCAGTGAGCAGCCTCTACATGTCACAGCATTTTCCTGGAGATTATATAATCATGCAGATTTAGTGGGTTATGGTGTTGTTAAGGTAAGGGGTTCGGATAAGTGTGAGGGCTAGTGCTTTTGGGCTTCTGTGTAAGTTGAAAATGATGTATATAACAGTGGCAGCGCCATCTATCAGCCCCTTGGTCCAACTGCTGCTGCCAGTAGTCGGTGTCACATAACAGGAAAGATCCCAGCCAGGATCCACAATACTAATGATGCAAATCAATTTTGATTGGCGTCAAACATTCACAGCCAATTACAAGTCACTCTGATCTCAGAGATATGGAAACAACAATACTCAAATCAAAATCTTGTCTCATTTCAGTACCATCCAAGCGTCCCCTGCCTCCGCAGGTTCCTGCACCTTCTGAAGATGCAGGACCACCTGCGTCAACTTCCCCTGTAGCAGGGCCCTCCTATCAAAGTCCACCTGGGCCATCCACAAGGTGCCAGCAATTGCCTCCAGCCAGGATAATGGCACCGCCTGGCTCCCAGACAATGTGGGCTGGCCAAATGTGGGGCCACCCAATGTGGTCCCATTCCGGTTGTGCCCCCAATATGGCTTCCCAAACAATGCTGCCCTGGAGCATGGGCCCCTGGCAGGGCATGTGGCCCCCGCAGGACCAGCAGGCCACTGTGGCCACTCCGGCCCAACAGGCCCCGCAGGCCCAGACAGCCGCTGTGGCCACTCAGGACCAACAGGCCCCGCAGGCCCAGACAGCCGCTGTGGCCACTCAGGACCAACAGGCCCCGCAGGCCCAGACAGCCGCTGTGGCCACTCAAGACCAACAGGCCCCGCAGGCCCAGACAGCCGCTGTGGCCACTCAAGACCAACAGGCCCCGCAGGCACAGACAGCCACTGTGGCCACTCAGGACCAACAGGCCCCGCAGGCCCAGCTAGCCACTCCGGCCCCGCAGGCCCAGCAGGCGTCTCCCAGGCAGGACACACCAGTCAGCAGTGCCTCCACCCAGAGGACACAGTGGTCTGGGTTGCTGCCAGTTAGTCCTGCGCTGTCAGCGGCCCAGTGCCCGGATTTCCTGGCTCATCTCCAGCATGAGCGTGAGCAAAATCAACAGTTCATGCTGGAGATGAGACGCCATGATGCCAGGAAGCTCGAGGAGAGGAGACGCAATAACGCCCGGAACTTCCAGGAGAGGAGACGCAACAATGCCCGGAACTTACAGGAGAGGAGACGCAACAATGCCCGGAACTTACAGGAGAGGAGACGCCATAATGACAGAGTCTTTGCTCAAATGACACTGCAAAATCAGCGGATGTTCCAGGAGGCGAGGCGTCATAATCAGTTAATGGAGTAGTACGCCCGAAGGCCTGAAATGGCCCGAGAAGGCCAGCACCAAGACCGGGCTACCCCTTCCAACTCCCCACCTTCCACATCCCAGACCCTGTCCCCAGCATCCAGGCCGGAAGACCCTCCAAACATTAGAAGAGGTCGGGGCCGGCCTAGGGGAACATCTTCCAAAGGCCAGGAGAGCCAAGAAACACACAAGCGGAAGCGTAAATAGGTGAGAACATGTTCATGTTGCATATAGAAGCAATTGATGTCCAAGATGTATTGACGTTGAGGTGTTGCAGTCAATGCGTATATTGTTCTAATTTATGTCTTGTTCTTATCTCTTTAGGTTCCATTTTATTGATGTTCATGGATTTCTGCCTCCCCTTTTTTTTTTTTTTTTTAAATATTTGGGAAAGCAACATAAGATTAAACATTATGTATTGCTCACATTATCATTGTTTGTTTTTCGTTTGTACTGTACCATGATTGGTAAACACCACATGAATGCTACACATCAACGTTATTGGATTAGTACATACATCTTCCTTCAATATACCAGCCCTGTGTTAATGTAGGGTTGGGGTAACAGCCACTAGTGCAGCTGAGGGTGGAGGTAATATTCATGAGTTTGATTACAGTAACGACGATGCATGATATTCATGTTCATGACACATGGATAGATTAATTCAGGGGAAATATCAAAAGTGAGTCCACCCCTAAGTGAAATTGGCGATTATTTTGTGTGGCCACCATTATTTTCCTGCACTGACTTAACCCTCATGGGGATGGAGTTCCCCAGAGTTTCACAGGTTGCCACTGGAGTCCTCTTACACTCCTTCATGATGATATCATGGAGCTGGTGGATGTTAGAGACCTTGCACTCCCTGTAATGGAGTTGGAACACGCAGTCCAATATCTCCGCTGGTATACGGTACAATATCCAAGAAGCACTACAGTCTCACCATTCCCAACCTGCAATATTTGCCCACACTCAATTGGGAGTCAAATGAATACAGACTTTATTTTGTTGCCCAGAAATATATATATACACATCTCTTCCCACAGGCAATACACACATCCCCCATAGTTGGCCACACAATACACATTGAGGGACAACAGGTGGGTCACACCTCCCGGAGACTACCTGGCTACTTTGATACAATCAGACATTGCTTAGATCATCCTTCTTTGTTATGTCTGATAATGAAAACACTTTATACAATAGACTTCCTTATCCTATGATGAGTCTCTGTACTAGGATTATCTATTATGCCAAGGTCTGCAATAGTCTGGGCTAAGATTTTGCCGAGCAGAAACCAACATACATACAGTATAACAGTATGATCATATTTTAACCATAACCATAAAACAGGGTAAAACAGTGATGGGTTCCGTTACACTCCACATCTTCCATTTGAGGAGTTCCCCACAGATGCTCAATAGGGTTTAGGTCTGGTGACCTACTTGGCCAGTTCATCAACTTTTGACCTTCAGCTTCTTTAGCCAGGCAGTGGTCGGCTTGGAGGTGTGTTTGTTGTCGTTAGCATGTTGGAATACTGCCCTGCGGCCTGTTCTCCTATCTGAGGGATCATGCTCTTTCTCAGTTTGTCACAGTATATGTTGGCATTCATGGGTTCCCTCAAAGAACTGTAGCTCCTCAGTGCTGGCAGCATGCATGCAGGCCCAGACCAAACATATATGCATGTGTATAGATGTTTTTGCTAATATGTTGTGTGGATTCCCACTATATGCATTTACCTAATTATGTCAGATGCTGCCTCCCCTCTCTCTGCATCACTGTTTTGGTTCAAAATGATGGGTTCATCTCATATCAATGTTTTTGTGTTCGTTGTGACTTATCCATTTATCTCTGGCACTGGGGAGCTACAGTCCATTGAGGGAACCATGAATGAAAACATGTACTGTGACATACTGAAGCAGAACATGATCCCCTCCCTTGGGAGACTGGGCTGCAGGGCAACATAACATAACGACCCTAAACACACCGCTAAGACGACACTGCCTTGCTAAAGAAGGTAAAGGTGATGGACTGGCCAAGCTTGTCGACAGACCAAAACCATATTGAGCATCTGTGGGGCATCCTCAAACTGACGGTGGGGGAGTGCAAGATCTCTAGCATCAACCAGCTCTGATGTATCATTAAGGAGTGGAAGAGGACTCCAGTGGCAACCTGGGAAGCTCGGGTGAACTCCATGGCCATGAGGGTTAATGCAGTTCTGGCAAATAATGGTGGCCACACATAATTGACATTTCATGTCAATTTTGACATTTCAAATTAAGGGTGTACTCACTTTTGGTGACAATGGTTTACACATTAATGGCTGGGTATTGAGTTATTGATGGGTCCGAAAAATTACTTTACATTGTAGCAGAGTGTCATTTCTTCAGTGTTGTCACATGAAAGGATGTACTAAAATGTTAACAACAATGTGACGGGTGTACTCACTTATGTTAGATACTGTGGCCCTCATTTAATTGCAATTTGGCCAATTGAATAGGGCTTGAAATAAGCACATAACATATATTCTCTGAAAAATGGTTGAGTTAGTAAACATCTCTACCAAATCAAGGTTTTCACTAACTAAAATCTGTTTGACACAATATATGTTCTGTGCTTATTTTGAGCCCCATTCAATTGGCAAAATCGCAATTGAATGAGGCCCTGTATGTTCACTATTAGGATGTGAGCCACTTACAGAAACCTGTCTCATTTGTCTGTTTCTGCGTCAGATAGATTGTTAATACCAACCTTCCCTTATGTTTGAAATCAGTAATGCAAACACACTGTGAGAATTCTATTGACACCCCTAACTGATGGTGCAGAGCACAGATGTGGAGTCTGAAGGTCCTTTTATTGATGTTCTGGAAATGCTATGGTATCAACATTGACGAGGCAGACACAAACAACATTGCAGATAAATCATATTTAATATTTAACGAAATTAACAAGGCAAGCTTGCCACAAAGCCACAGGTTGACTAATCAACACAGGTATGCAAAGGATCATGGTGGAGGGGGGTAGGATACAAAATCCAAGTAACACAGGGAAATAGGGATATGAGAGCAGAATGCAGGCATGGAAAATTACATTGATATGGATGATCAGGGGATGTACAGTATATCAACCAACATTAGGCAATATAATAGATCTCATTATTGTTCCGACATATATATAACAGTCAATAAGGAAACACCATAATAATCCAGAATAAGGTGATATACATATGGGGAGAGCAAAATGTATGCTTGGGTGTTAAACGGACACTCTGATGCCACATCAGAAGTATAAGTGCTCAATCAGTGAATGCTATGAGCCCATAATGTCAGTTCTCACGCAACAATAAGCAGCACATAGATAACCTTGGTCAAAAAGATGGTGACCTGACCAGGACCATATCAGTCAGATGTTACTTATTGCAGAGAACTCACAACAAACCAGGCAATATCAGTGATAGTTTGTTCTCTGATTGAGCATCTATACTCACTGTTGTTGAATATGCATAACTGAAGATTAACGTAACCTCCTTAACTGTTAAGTCCCAAGCCTGGATTTACTCTTCCCCATATGCACAGGGAGGGTCACATCAGCACTGAAGAAAAGATCTTGAAGGGTTGGTGCTGCAGGCTTCACAACAGTCCAAGTAGAGGAGAGGATAGAATGTCTAAACCAATAGGTACCTGTGAATCGAGATAGACTATATGAGCATACACATGCTGTGGATATACCAGGAACATCAGCTGACAGATGTCACATCACATCTGCATTGTATAATGAAATTGTCTCGTGACACATATCGGCTATTCAGTCAAGGTCATCAGATATCAAACTGGATCCAACAAAGCAATGAAACGGACACATGCACATACATGAGGACATTGACATGGCCACGGAATGTCAGGATGTTTATCGTCATGCCTTTGTTTATCGTCATGCCTTGTTCTGACCGGGATCTGGAATACAAACACACAAATAATATATTAGTGGAAACCTTACATATGCCATATGAGCAGCCACCAACAGATGTAGGTATGTCGGCACACGTTAGGCATTGGGATCTCGTACAAGCTAACCATCTGTACGATGATAATGATGGCCCAGACTAATTTGTCCTGATGTGGGAATATTAGGATTAGTCGAATTCTCATTTATTTGTATTGTGCAAACATATTCCGTAACGCTGTACTGGGGAGAAGAACACAAAAATATACAGTATGTAATATTGACAACGCAAGAAAATGGAGGGCCCTGTTTGGAGCGTAAAGTCTGTTGATAAATGATTTGTTCACAAAGGCCCACACAAGATTAGAAAATCACCACTTCCAAGTTAAAGGTAATGGACATGGGGAAGAGTAGATAAGGAATAGCAAGGTTAATAAGTAAGTGAGAGATACATAGGAAGGAGGTTGTGTCAAGTAGAAAGATATGCATTAGTCGGAGAGGAAAGGGATCAGATGTAAAGTGCGATGCACTATTTTGTAATAAGGTATCTGCCCCATGTGGACAGATAATGTAATCTGCAGATGGGACAGTCAGGAGACACATAGTTTAACCACAGCTTGAGTAGGATTAGGTGATGGGCGAATAAAAGGAGAGAGGTGGGCATGAGAGTTGAAATGAAAATGATGCAGACAAAAAGGGGAGAAGTAAAGAAGCGTCTGAGGAAAAGGCAGGGGATGTGAGGAAGAAGACAAGAGAAAACATAGTGGAAAGGGTTAATTGGGATAGTTAGCAGAAGACTTGAGTGACTCAATAAATTAAGGGTAAACAGGGGTGGAGAGAGAGAGAGAGAGAGAGAGAGAGAGAGAGACACCAGTGCATCCTGTAATAGAAAGGGAAGATCACAACTATCACACATTGATACATGTTCGGACATCTACATGTGGTTCTCTACCTTGGATAGATCAAGTGGAGTATTCAACGAAGAGATCTGTTCCCCCAGGACACGTCTGCATGGTCCGATAAACATTTCGGACCGCTTCAGCAATACATAGGGGATGTCTTGGGGAAAAAGAAAGTTAGGCCTACATTAATGGAGTTATTAGTCATTTCCTCTCATGCATACATGCACATGTTTCCCGCAAATACTCACTTACAATGTAGACGCCATTGATGTAGCTGATGTTCTGTTGCTGGCAAGGTTGTTTCCCATGTCTGTGTGGGTAAACAATGTGTTGACACACGGCAACAGTTCTGTAATGGCAATATGATGAGATGAGTCACACAATCCATATGATATATTGCACAATGATTCCTAGTTAACACATCCTTGAGACTATTCCTGTTATCTGACTGAGAATGCTTTTAACAGCATTCGCTGACAAAGAACAGGGGACATCCCCTCTTTGCATCACATGAGGTACATTTCTTATGGTTTACAGTATGCTGTTATGTTCATATATCCAGATTGCTAGGAATTGCATTGACCTCCATGGGATGTGGAATAGCATGATCAGACAATGTGAACATTACTGTTCTGGGCAGATGTTTTCAAATACGATTGTGAGGCCTATATACATTGACATTGTGGAATACATCAGACCATCCTTTAGCTTAGCTTCTTGAGGTTGGCAGATATCAATATATATGATGTGTATGGGAATGTGCGCATACTTACCAGTAACGGATATCAGAGCAGGCTGTATTTGATCCAGTATGAATAATGCGTCACGAGACATATGTTACATCACAAAGCTATCCTCTACTGTGGACTGTTGGATATTCTGGAAGACAATGGGGAAGGAGAAAAGAGATGTATTAGTAACCATAAGCCATGTACATTTGAGTTGGTTGTAATTAGTTTCAGACTTACATGGGAAGTACTCACGAATGACGTGGGCACGTAGTTGTGACCCCTGAACGTTATCCCCACCATCTGGAGGTACTGGACGCTCCGCCGGTTCAAGCGGAGCATCATCAATGTTCCCCAGACAGTTTGCCTGTACTGCTATATTGTGCAGAATACAGCAGGCCATGATGATGTGACAAACCTTCCCTGGTGTATACTGTAGCGCCCCGCCAGTGGAATGTAAACATCTGAAGCGCATCTTCAGGAGTCCAAAGGTGCGCTCTATTACATTCCGGGTTCTGGCATGGGCCGCATTGTACCTCTCCTCCCCCTCTGTGCGTGGATTGTTCACAGGGGTCAACAACCACGGCAAACACCTATATCCTGCATCACCTGAAGGAAACAAAAATGGGAGATGTAGATATGAATGGGAGTTTGTGCTGCTCGTTAAAGCATCTGTAAATATACGCAATGATTAATGTGACGTTAGTTTAGGGATCTCTGGCTTGGAACTTCATACTCCTATGACCACGTCACATCGGGTTAGGCACAGCAACAAGCTACGATGCAATGGCTCAGTCGGCACACCTTCTTTATGGCGCAACAATGGAATAACATTACAGTGGAACATTATGTATATTTTAGGGGATCCTTTATGGTTACTCACCCAGTAGCCACCCAGGTGGAGCTTCTCCAGACTCAAAATAAAGAGGGGTGGATGACTGACGCAGGATATGGGCATCATGAGTACTTCCCGGGAAGCCGGAAACCACATTTTGTATGCGCATGTCTGCATCACAAACAGCCTGTACATTGATGGAATGATAGTGTTTGCGATTTTGGAACATGGCTTCTTGCTCTCTAGGAGGTATCAATGCTACATGTGTACAATCTATAGCACCGAGCACATTGGGGATACCTCCCATTCGAAAGAAATCTGCTTTCACCTTCAAGATCTCTTCCCCAGTGTGGGGAAAACTGATGTATCTGGCAGCTTTCGGAACGATAGCATGGAGGAATGTGCTCAGGCACCTTGAAAGGCTTGCTTGAGACATTCCTCCTACTATGCTAGCAGTGTTCTGAAAACTACCAGATGATAGGATGTGTATGGCGGCTAACATCCGTGTCATGCCTGGGATGGCTCTATTGGTCCGTGAGGAAGGCTCCATGTCCTCCCTCAGGACCGCATAGAGCTCCTCCAGGCTGGCACGGGTTAGCCTAAAACGCTCATACACTTCCACATCAGTTAACCCCTCTAATGTGACTCTGTCCCTGTACACCCTGGGTGCACGAAGCCTTCTGGCCGGCTCCTGGGCCTGCTCACCCCCCTGTGGGTCTGGCTGTGCAGGAGCCCCCACTTCATGTGCCACACCCTCTAGGGGTCTCTCATCTGGCACCCCCATCAGCTGATCACCCACATCAAGGTCCTCCTCCCTGTCTGCAGGTGCCCTCATATCCCCCTGTCCCTGTGCCACTGGAGCTCTCTCCCCTAACTGACCCCCCACCATGACCCTAGGCATGTCCTGTGATGAGCCACTTGCCTGGCTTGGTTCCGGACCACCATGGATTGCATCAGCACGCTCACCCACATTCACTCCCAGCCGCCCCTCTCTGTCACGCCTCAGCCACTCCACAGTCGCACGCCTGACATCCCGGTTTCCACTCTGCAACATTCGAAACAAATATCCATTCCTACGACGCTGCGCTCTCCTCACATACCTATACGCTGTACTCATGTTGCTGCTATCCATGATGGTTCAGACTTGCTAATTCATGGATGATGGTGTGGTTATATAGCTTGCTAATTACCCCAGCTGTGATTATCCGGGTTGATTTCACAAATGGAAAAGCTCACTGGTGTATCTAAGCTTCATCATGTTATGAAGTTCCCTGATTATGGATTGGTTGAGCCATTTTAATTAGTAACCCCTAATATTCTGGCCCACATTTGAATTTGGGCCCATGCTCCATGATCTATGTAATGTGGCGTGAAAATATATACAATATTTGTGTTCAAAAATCTAGATGTGATAAAAGAGATGTAAATCAGATAATGTTGATATGTTTAGGGGACACATTCTATTCTTTCTGAGTGCTAAAGGGTTAATTTGGCCGCCATTTTGAGGATGTACATGACACAAAAAAAATCTCTTTTATTAACATATTTGATCATTGTGGATTGTTTTTACAGTAATTCGAATGCCTTTTATTGCTTCCTTTACACTTTTAGGGCCCTTTCAGCCCTGTTTCATTACAATGCCGTAAGTGCATCGTGTGGACTTCAACGGATGCGGCCGTAACTTAAATCTAGCCAGGCGTGAATCGCGGCCTTCCGAATGTAGGAAGGCCGTGACGTTTAGGCGCGCACGCAAGCTGGAAGGGGGACGGACTAGCCGCGCCCGGCACGAACCATCCAATAGCGGAATCACGCATCGCGCCACAGGTCGCACAGCCAATCACTTACGGGATAGAGCATTTGATTGACAGTGGGAGTGAATAAATAGGAATGACACGCATCCACGCCTCGACTGTGTTGTGATTTCGGACGAAGTAGCACGCGGTTCCAGGAGCTAGGTGGTTGAGAGTAGGTAAGTTGCTTTATTATCAAGTCGCGGTTTAAGTTCTTTTTACGGGAATCCGTTACTACATTTACGGATGCCGATGTAAAGAAGTACAATTGTGTTTTTGGCTTGTTTATAGGTGTTTGGAGGTAGTTTGGAGAGTTTGGGAGTTTATATCCGGCCCATAGGAGTTTGGAGGGAGGTAAGTTGCATTGTACATGCTTTTCATCCTATAAAGCTGTCTTTTATTTGTATGTTTTGCCAATTTCTATATTTACTGAAAACACTGGTGAGAGGTACAATTGTGTTTTTTGCTTCTTTATAGGTGTTTGGAGTATTTTTGGTTGTGTGGGAGTTTGGATCCGGCCCATAGGAGTTTAGAGGGAGGTAAGTTGCATTGTACATGCTTTTCATCCTATCAAGCTGTCTTTTATTTGTATGTTTTGCCAATTTCTATATTTACTGAATACACTGGCGAGAAGTAAAATTGATTTCTTTGCTTGTTTATAGGTGTTTGGAGGATTTGGGATCTTTGATCCGGCCCTTAGGGGTTTGGAGGGAGGTAAGTTGCATTGTACATGCTTTTCATCCTATCAAGCTGTCTTTTATTTGTATGTTTTGCCAATTTCTATATTTACTGAATGCACTGGCGAGAAGTACAATTGTGTTTTTTTTGCTGTTGGCCTATAGGTTTGGCCTATAGGTTATGGTTTGTGGGGAGAGGAGTTTTGTGGAGGGAGGTAAGTTATTTATATTTTTCTGTTTAATATTAGATCTGTCTCTCTCTCTCAAAATCTCTCTCTATCTCTCTCTATATATATATATATATATATAGAGAGAGAGAGAGAGATTGATTATGAGTTTGATTCTGAGTTTGATTTTGAGTTTGAGATTGAGTGTGATTGAGTTTGATTGCGTTTGAGTTTGATTTTGAGTTTGATTTTGAGATTGAGTTTGAGATTGAGTTTGAGATTGAGTTTGAGATTGAGTTTGAGATTGAGTTTGAGATTGAGATTGAGATTGAGTTTGAGATTGAGTTTGAGATTGAGATTGAGATTGAGTTTGAGATTGAGTTTGAGATTGAGTTTGAGATTGAGTTTGAGATTGAGTTTGAGATTGAGATTGAGATTGAGTTTGAGATTGAGATTGAGTTTGAAATTGAGTTTGAGATTGAGTTGTAGATTGAGTTTGAGTGAGATTTCTACACATATTTGCAATACACATAGGTGTTCCAAACTGCTTCTTCAATGGGGCTTGACAATAACTTTTTTTTAGCCTAGAACAGCAGGACCATGTAGTTCCTACTACCTCTGGTACAGAGGATGGCTTCAGGATAGGTACCATGCCCATGAATATGTGCAGAATATAATGCAGATAGGATATTAGTGGCCTCAGACATGGTCCACTCCCCACACATGATAGAAGCACACAGTAAATAGCCGCATGCCTTGTATATATGCAAACTGTAACTGACCCTTCCACATTGTTTATGAAAGTATTGATCTAGCGTGTTTCATCAGCGCCTCTCAGGTCCAGAGTGAGAGGTGCTGTACACCCCTCCCACTGCTGTCACAGGCTCTTTCCACTTAAGGTTGATTACTGCAGTTAGTTCCAACATTGATATCCAAGCAGAAATAGTGTTATAGGCGATCAGAATGGGGGACGAGCGTGGAGCAGGCAAACCCACTAAAACATTTCTTTCTTTCTCTTTCTTTTCTTTTCAGGTGGTGATGGAGGGAGAGGAGCAGAGGGTGGAGGAGTGGCAGGGAGTCCCGGGGCGTGGAGGTGGGGAAGAGGAAGGGAGGAGTGAGGAGGAGGTACTAGTGGAGGAGGGGGAGGTAGTGGAGGAGGAGGTAGTGGAGGAGGAGGTAGTGGAGGAGGAGGTAGTGGAGGAGGGAGGAGAGGAGGAGGAAGGAGGAGGAAGGAGGGAGGAGAGGAGGAGGGAGGAGAGGAGGAGAAGGAGGGAGGAGAGGAGGAGAAGGAGGGAGGAGAGGAGAGGAGGGAGAAGGGAGGAGAGTAGAGGAAGGAGGGAGGAGAGGAGAGGAGGAGGGAGAAGGGAGGAGAGGAGGGAGAGAGGAGAGTAGAGGAAGGAGGGAGGAGAGGAGAGGAGGAGGAGGGAGAGAGGAGAGTAGAGGAAGGAGGGAGGAGAGGAGAGGAGGAGGAGGGAGGGAGAGAGGAGAGTAGAGGAAGGAGGGAGGAGAGGAGAGGAGGAGGAGGGAGAGAGGAGAGTAGAGGAAGGAGGGAGGAGAGGAGAGGAGGAGGAGGGAGAGAGGAGAGGAGGGAGGGAGGAGAGGAGAGTAGGAGGAGGAAGGAGGAGGAGGAGGGAGAGTGGAGAGGGTCCTCATCCCCAGGCAGAAGAGCAAGAGGCTGGCGGCAGGTCCAGGGCCCACAATTATAGCCGGGAGGAAAACAGGGTCCTCCTGGAGGCCATCCGTGCCCGTGCCTTTAGGGAAGTAAAGGATGGGCCCCGTGCTACTGCTTGGCAGCAGGTGGTGGATCTGGTCAACGGTGTGGCGGGCCGTGGACGGAGTCTGCGGTCCATTAAGCACCGGTTTGACGACATCAGGGCCGCGGTGAGGAGGAAGATGGTGCAGGAGGCCGAGGGGCGGAGGGTCAAGTACCTTGCCCATGAAGGGATTGCAAGGGCCATGCTTGCACCCTCCGACGCAGCTGGAGCATCAGGCCCGGTGGAGCAGCAGGACCCAGCCTCCATGGCAGGTGAATATGACATACAGCAACATGCCACCACATGTGCATCACACACACTACACATGGCCATGACAATGACATGTCAGCTCCATGAAATAACAAGGGATAGATGGATGCATCGTTAAATTCATGAAGCTGACAAATCACTGTCATTCCTGGTCACCACAACAGTAATCAAGCAATAGAGCAGGTGTGTCCAAACGCGGTCCTGGTGGGCCACACACATGGCTGGATTTGATAACCCTGCTGCGCACAGGTGAGTCAATCGCTTCTTCATTCATCCTGATTGACTCACCAGTGCACAGAAAGGATATCTTCCAATCTGGGAAAGAGTTTGGACACCCCTGTAATACAGAGTCCATGTATTGGTGTGCCCGTTCAGCCTACGCAGTTACAGACAGCAGCCGTAATACAGATAGAGTTGTGAGCCGAGAACCATCCAGAACAGAAACCTAAGAATAGATAGCTAATCAGAGTAGCAAAGAGGAGAATCATCCATATTCAAGGCTAGATGTCAGATAATTAGAAATGAACACCTATCAATGAGCTAATCAACATACTAATGACATGTACCTTTCTTCTCTATCTCTCAGCATCCAGGAGGAGCTCTGGGTCCTGTGACCATAGCGAGGAGGCGGGGCCATCAGCCCCGTACCAGGATCCTCCAGCACAGGGAGAGGAGGAAAGGAGATCAGAGGGCTCGGAGTCAGAGGATGGGCTGGTCATTGACCTTGCGGGGTCACCTGCCCCAAGCCCTGGGCCTATGCCCATCCTTGAAAGGCTTGCTCTGGGGCCCTCATCCCCCCAAGGGACAGCACCTCCTTCCCCACAAAGTGTGCTGGCCTGGTCACCACCGGGCACATTCTCCCCACCGGCTCCAGCTGTGGACCTCCCCGCATCACCTCACCACGCCCACCCAGCGGTGTCGTCGCCGCAGAGCCAGGCTGTGCAGGTGGAGACACTGGCCGTCCTGAAGGAGCTGCTGGCCAGCTGCCAGAGGATTGAGGCCAACCAGCTCCGGATGGATGCCAGCATCTCTGCCCTCAGGTCACAGATGACCCACAGCCTGGCCAGGCTGTCCAGGGAGGTGAGGAGGCACCACATGACATCGGAGCACCTTCAGGTCAGGCTGCTCAGACATGCCATGGTCCCCAGCCCAGCATCAACGGGGATCTCACAATCCCCCAGCCAAGAGCAGCCTGGCCCCTCCTCTCCTCCCATGTGTCCGCCACCGCCCAGACCACCGCTGCCTGGCACCGCCCGCCCCCCCCGCCCTCCCCCCCACCATCACCACCAGAGGGGAGACGGAGGATGGGCACAGGTGATGTGGGTCCTGGGCCCAAGCTGAGGAGGACATAGGGCCTCATTCAATTGCAATGTGGCCGATTGCTAAGGGATCAATTTGAGCACAGAGCATATTTTCTACAGATGTTTGTAGTTAGTGAACTTCTCTCCAAAAGCAAGGTCTTCACTAACTACAAACGTCTGTAAATAAATATATGCTCTGTGCTTATATAGAGCCCTTTTCAATCGGCCATATCGCAATTGAATGACGCCCATAGGGTCTGCAGACATGTTTTCGCCTTCTCAACAGCACTCCTCAGTGACCATCAATTGGTCACAGGTTAAACACAACACAAAGGGCCTCATTAAAATGTGATTTGGGCAATTGAATAGGGCTCTATATAAGCACATAGCATATTGGTTTTACAGAAGTTTTTAGTTAGTGAAGACCTGGCTCTTGCATAGAAGTTCCCTAACTAAAAACTTGCTTTCAAAAAGATGCTGTGTGCTTATATAGAGCCCTATTCAATTTGTTACATAGCAATTTAATGAGGCTGTTAATTAGTAGTGTGACCAATACATTGTCACTAAGGAGTGCTGTTGAGAAGAGATGCTGCAGGCCCTATGATGTTTTCAGGCCTTATTTTTTAGGTTTTGTCTTTTTTTTTAATTTTTTTATTTTAGGTCCATGAAGGCATCTCCTACATCTGCAAGCATTGTGGAGGAATTATGAGGTGGAGGGTTTTCCCAGTGCCTCTCAGGTAGACATGCCTTCAATGGCAGCCCCCTTAACATGTAGCTCCCAAAATCTTAAAGCTATCATATAGCCACATATCTCCAACATGATTGTTGGTAGCTTAAATGTAGACTAATACCGCTATGGCGGTGGACTTGCAAAGTCTCACAATGGCATGTTAATAACAGCCAGCATTAATATATGCACTAGTGACGCATGTGATCCTGACCTCAATAGCAGTCTGAGAACAGATCTTTGGGTCTGATGTAAGAAACAGTGAATCTGGCTGCTGACCTTTGTGTCCTCTCCATAATAATGGCTATTTGCCCATATTTCTGATTATCCACAGACCTAGCTAATGGTTAGTAAAGCTTGCAGATGGGAATCAGGTGAGTTGGTATATTGGTACAGTATTTAGAACTGTACTGTACATACATCGTGATTCTAAATTGTTTTGGATCCTCCTCCGCATTTTTTGATTTGAACACTTCTTTCAGATCTTTGTTTGTTCAACACACTGTATGTGTGAAACTGGATTGGATTACACAGTCCAAAGGTTGAATCATCTGTTTAATTGAGCAGATCTAGTTACAAGTTGTATGTGCTATGCACATAAATGGTTTCTTCAGTTAAATGAAGAGATTTCTGGTTCCGGTTGCAGCATGTGACCCTGGTAGGTGCTATGCATCATGCTTATTCTAGACTATTAGATTGACCCCTGTAGGTTTCCCCTTTTTTCCAGCCTCTTGCTCTTCAAGGACCCGCCCACACCACACCCATGATATTAATGCAGTTTTGACCACTGCTGATTGTGGTCTGTGTATCAAATAAAGCTTTGTTATACTGTTATGTGAATGCACAATCTTGACCACTGCTGATTGTGGTCTGTGTATCAAATAAAGCTTTGTTATACTGTTATGTGAATGCACAATCTTGACCACTGCTGATTGTGGTCTGTGTATCAAATAAAGCTTTGTTATACTGTTATGTGAATGCACAATCTTGACCACTGCTGATTGTGGTCTGTGTAAAAAATAAAGCTTTGTTAGACCTTTCTGACTGCGTCCATGTGTTATGAATATGTTTGGTTCAGGGAAATCCACATGCATTACATTAGTGTCACATTCCTCTAAATGTAAACTGATGAGGCATAGTTAACATGCAATAGATCAATACATATAAAACTGTTGAGGAGTCAGAATAGCTTGAGATATCATCTGATCCCAAATATCATATCTACTACTAATATAGGGTTAATACCCATGACAAGTCTGATTAGCGATACTGTGGAGTAGGAACATTCCCCTGAGGGCCTACAATGAATAGGACAGGTGACACTGGAGTGCTTTTCCAGTTCCTTCTCTAGTTGATTGGGATTAGTCTGACCTCTCTGATAAGACGTACCCCCCTACACTGGCCCGATGTAGGCTAGCTCACAGCTTCATTGAAGTACACAAACCCCTTCACCCACATCACTTAGCATATGTGTGAATACAGTTAGTTGCCCAATAATGAACATGCATTGGCTAAATATCCTTTGGTTATCATATGTTGTAATGGTCATGCACATGCCAATCTGACAAACCATGCTGCAACATGCATAATATGATTAAAGCCACACTACCCAATTCAATATCAAGAGTAAAACATGAGTCAGGTCATATGAACCCTTTGCCACGCACATGAGCTCTATTGGGATCCCTTAAATCTCTATCTAATTGCATATACATCTAGCTCATCACATCTACATTAGAGAATACAAATAGTGGCCAAATCAGACCGCCACTTGGCATATATCAAGTACCAGGAGAATATTTCATTATATGTGGTTAAGTTCTTCAGTTGTGTCCGACTCTCCGTGACCCTATGGACTGCAGCACATTCAGCTAGGTCTCTGCCTTTGCTGTTCTCCAAAGTTTGAAGGCCAAAGAGATTGGAGTGGGTTGTCAGTTCCTTCTCAAGTGGATTGGACCTTGTCTGATCTCTCTGCTATGACCTGCCCACCTACAGTAGCTCCCAGCTTCATTCAGGTACACAAGCCCCTTCACACTACTTAGCAATGCTGAAGGGGACCAGGGTAACATGCACCACACATATCTACTCTGACCCATCAGGAAGGGCCGCAAGCTCTGGGATCGACAGCAAACTCACCGCCATCAGGCATAATCTCTGCTACGCCCATCCTGGTGGGAGCCATGTGCCAGGTGTCTAGTTATTCCCATTTGGTGAACCTCGAAACTGTTCTGCTATTTATCACTTTACATGGGTGAGGGTTGCTAAGTGGTGGTGGTGGTGGTGAAGCAGCTTGTGTACCTGAATGAAGCTGTGAGCTACTGTAGGTGGGCAGGTCATAGCAGAGAGATCAGACAAATCCCAATCCACTAGAGGAGGAACTGACAACCCACTCCAATCTCTTTGGCCTTCAAACTTTTGAGAACAGCACAGGCAGAGACCTAGCTGAATGTGCTGCAGTCCATAGGGTCACGGAGAGTCAGACACAACTGAAGAACTTAAGCACATATAATGAAATATTCCCCTGGTACTTGATATATGCCAAGTGGCGGTCTGATTTGGCCACTATTTGTATTCTCTAATGTAGATGTGATGAGCGAGATGTGTATTCTATCGTTGATCAACCATATAGCGTGCATCGAATGTGCGCTGTCATCTACGCACCGACACATGCGCGCATCATCAACAGCAGGCCCGAGAGGAGGCTAGCGGATCTAATGATTAGGATTAGGCAGTGGGGTGTAAGGATTAGGATTAGGCTGCGGCTACAAGGGTTAGAAGGGTTTATGGCATTAGGTCATATCACTTGCGCCCTTTCATCGACGGCCAACAGTCCAAAATATTAGAACTGCGCAATGATGTGGGACCACTCATGTCAGCTGCATGTTGTCAAAACACATTTGCTGTGCGCGCCAATATTGGGGTGACATATTCTATTATGGGGCTGTTTTAGAGGCTACAATGGAACCTATATGTGTGCTGACCAATCAAACATATGAGGAATATTAAACTAATTTGAAGTCTTGTTAATTTGTAGGCTGTAATGCTTGGGCCTCCATTTTAGGGTTACAGCAGTTACATGCAGACTGCAAAAACCGTAACAAAATGGATACCTTTAACCTCCAAGCACGTACGGCCTTTAAAAACGAGCTGCGGGCTTGGAGGACAGCCCGCACGGGCTTGAATACGGAGCTACGGGCTTGGTCAGTGAAGTCCGTGGGACTTGTACGGATTTTAAAATCAAAGTACAATTTGGCGATGTGCAAGCTTGAGAATGTTTGGCTAGTAATCCTCATGCCCCCCCCGTTATGTTCCCCATCATTTACAGTGCTTTGCAGTGCTGGATTGAATATATATTGGCTATTACAATGCTTGGTTTGCGGCCCTCCATCTCCAAACCCGTACGGGTTTGAACAAGGACTCCGTGAATAATATATCTGATTTGGGCTGATGTGCAAGCTTGAGAGGGTGTTGCTATTAATCCTTGTGTCCCCCATTATGATGCCTAGCATTTACGGAGCTTTACAGTGCATTCTCGATTTTATATTTGCATTTTCAGTTTTCGGACTTTGCGGCCGGAAAACAAGATTTACGGGCGCTGTGAAAAAGCTTCCGGCCGTTTGCATGATATGCGGCCGGCCGGAAGGGCATATCCTTGCGGCGCCGTATAATTGAATTGCAAGGTAAAAGTAGCTCTACACGGGGCCGTAAGATGGCCGCAAGGAATCGCAGCTTTGCGGCCGTTTTACGGCCGATAATTGAATGAGGCCCTAGATATACAAGAAATCTATATTATTATTCAATCTCCTAAGGGACAAACATTAAAACTTCACTTTTATTAAATCTCTTAAAATAAATCAAAATATTATCAGACGCAGGAATAAACTAATATTACTTGGTTATAGGAAGTTGAACACAAAATTGCTAATATATAAAGTGCTAGTGTTTATATATATATATATATATATATATATATATATATATATATATATATAGGAAAGGAACCAGGATAAATGCTGATTCTATAACAATTTAATATAAATACTATATGGAAAGTGCTATCAATAAAGTGCTTTAGTGTATAAATAATAGTGCTTCCCAAACTGAATCAGACCTCTAGCTGATTCACAGTAATCCAAAGTGCTCAATGCAATGCGATAATATTAGCGTTGTTGCTATAATATTTACAAAACTCTAGCTTTCTATCTATTTGTTCAAATTCCCCTATTACATTCATTATTCCATGGAGCCTAATGCTCCTATTAGTTCTAATTATAAGATATTGCTCTTAGTGTTGTACAATTCTCTAATATCTTTCTCCTATAAGAGACTGTATCTTAGCGTGCCACGCTGTTTAGACGCCTAACCCTAACACGCTCGTGTTTCTGACCCGACGCACGTTTCTAGATTTCTTCAGGGGTCACCTCCATGTTGATTTAGCATCCCTTTATACTTTATCCGTAGTCATGGAAATGGTGACAATTATAAAAACAACTTAAATTATTTTAAAATATATGTCTCTGTAAATATCAATAGATTAATACTTAACATATTCTAATAGTATATATACAGACCCAATCTTTATCTTTATGCAAGAATTGGTGTCACATCATTATCTTCTCAACAATATTTAGATCTTTATATTATATTTACCAATAATATATTTTATAACACTGCAAAGAACTTATCTGTTTTTAATATAGGATGATATAAATGTAATATAAAGGACTATGTGGATTAATACATATCCATCACAGTATACTCATTGACTTAAACTAGTCACAGTATTCTGTTCAATGTTAGGTGAAGTACTTCATCCTAATTCAACTTTTGTTAGTTATACTTTTATTTATGTGATCAGTGATAATCCCATGGACATCATATTTGCTTTTTTACCCAATATACTATGTGTAAGCTCTATCAACATGATTATAATACAAAGAACTTTATTGAGTTTTATTTCCTAGGGACAATTTATTCATAATCTTGTTCTGGAAATAATATGATATCGCATTGCAATCACTGATAAGCATATTTACAAATATATAATTCTGAAAATAAAGCATATAACTTATTTCTTATATTAAAGGTGTAAATATGAAGCCTTCATTTAGGCCATGAGGTTTTATGGTGCTTAGAAGATAAATCCACTTTGATTCTATTTTTAAAAGTTATCTGTCTATATTACCTCTTCTGATTGTTTTTTTCAATGTGATCAATTGCAATAAATGAAAGGACTCCTACATTGCCGTTATGTTTGGTGTTTACATGTATTGCCACTGGAGTATCATATCCTCTCTTAATACTGTAAATGTGTTCAAGTACTCTTCTTCTGAATACTCTGTAGGTTTTACCTACGTATCTCATTCCAGATTTACAGGATATTAAATAAATAACCATTTCAGTTTTGCAAGTGATTAAATATTTCACTGAGTAGGTTTGTTTATTATCTAGAGAGGTGAAGAACTTGGCAGGTCTAATAAATTGGCAGGCCTTACAGGATTGACATTTGTAGCATCCCTTTAATTGTTGAAGCCAAGTGGTCTTATTCGTGACTTCTAAAGGACTTTTGGATAACATGTCTTTGAGATTTGTTGATCTCCTGCTTGTTATTTGTGCAAGGTCTTTTAAGTATGGTCGGATATATTTGCCATCTAGCAATATTTGCCTGTGTTTATTAAATATCTTTTTGATTTCAAACTATTGATCATTGTATGTACCTATGCATTTCACCACATTATCTTCTTTTGGAACCTTGTCCATAAGTAGATATTCTCTCTTTACATCTCTTGCTTTGTGGTAAGCCTTTTTTAACATTGTTTTTTTATATATTTTTTTAAAGCGGGTTGTAGTTCTTCAGCTTCTTGTTCAAAGTCATTTTTTTCTGAACAATTTCTTTAAATTCTCAGGTATTGTCCAACAGGAATCCCTGATATTAGAGATTTAGGATGACTACTTTCTGCACACAGCAAGTTTTTAGTTGCTGTAGGTTTTCTATAAGTGTTTGTTATTAAACTGCCATCATGTTTTTTACTTATTTTTAAATCTAAAAAAGTGATAGTTAATTCACTTATCTCAGAAGATAAATATAACCCCATGTCATTCGTATTGAGGACTTTTATAAATTCCTGCAGATGTTGTTTAGTACCACTCCATAAAATCATAATATCATCTATATAGCGAATCCATAGATCCACATCTTTAGTGTAAATTTCCATGTTTTTGCTATAAACCACCTGTTCTTCCCACCATCCTAGGTACAAATTGGCGTACGTTGGGGCACAAGATGTCCCCATAGCCGTACCCTGAATTTGATGGTAAAAGGTTTGTAGGAACACAAAATAATTGTGTGTCAACACAAATTTTAATAGCTCCATCATAAACTCATTGGGCCTCATTCTATTAGCGGCCGTAAATCGGCCGTAAGGCTGCGATTCCTTGCGGGGGTTCAGTTAACTTGCGATTCTATTATACGGCCCCGCAAGGATCTCCTTTTACGGCCGGCCGCATATCTTGGAACCGGCCGTAAGCTGTGAAATATAAAAACTCAAAAATAAATTCAAGCCTGCACTGTACAGCTCTGTAAATGCTAGGGATCATATTGGGGGACATGAGGATTAAAAGGAACCCACTCTCAAGCTTGCACATCAGCCCAAACCCAAGTTCAAATTAACTGTTTGTTTTCCGGCTGTGGCGTGGGCGGATCTGAGGTGCTCCAAGCACTCTGGACTTTTTACATGGATATTTTATGGATATTAAAAAAAATATATTTTACGGATTTGAGTATAGGATAATTATGTGCTATTTTTTCTAACACCTAAAATCCCTTTATAGTCTTCTCAAAGTGCAGGATGGCTTTATTTGAGCTATTTTAAAGATCTTTGATTGGGTAAAAGATGTAAACTTATTTGCCCGAAAGTTGGCATTAAAAAAGTTCTTCTCAAAAAAATCAAACAGTGACCAATTAGAAGAACGAGAGGAGAAAATTCAAAATATATCAGAAAATGCACTAAGTGAAATTGACTCTGAAGGATTGATAGGTCCTTTCTCTGACTTCAAACCTAAAAGCAAGTACACTCCTCCTCTTTCCATAAGCCCTAATATAGAAGTGTTTGTACAAAATGTGACAAGAGATCTAGAGAAATTATCTCATAAGAAGGTATCAAAATCTAATCACTCCAAAGAAGAAAGACAAGCCCTCAAAAATCTGATAAATAATAAAGAAATAACAATAAAAAATGCAGACAAGGGGGGCGATCTTGTCATTCTTAATACTAATGATTACATTAAAGAAAATCAGAGATTATTAAATAATAGAGAATGTTACAAAAAACTTGTGAAAGATCCCACTGATAATTTTCTAGCAGAATTAAATATAATTCTGTCTAATGGTTTACAAGATAAAATCATTACAAAACAAGAATTTTTAAGTACAAAATATCCCAAAATTGCTCTATTCTATTCCAAAGATATATAAAAATTTCACAAAACCACCGGGTAGGCCAATAGTTTCAGGCATAGACTGTTACATAGTTACATAGGGCCTCATTCTATTAGCGGCCGTAGCCGTTGCGGGGCCGCAAGGACCGGCCGCAAGCTATTCTGCTATTCTATTCCCCTCCGGCCGGGGATTCCGGCAGGCTTGCGGCCGGCGCCTTGCTATCCCTTGGAGCCGCTCGCGCCGGAGGAAATCCTTTGATCTAAAACGGCCGCAAGGAAATCGGCCGTAAGAAAATCCTATTTGCAATTCAATTGCTCCGGGAACCCTCTCTGCAAGGCTAAAACCGAGCCGCAGCTTACTTGCAGGAAAGAGGTCCCGCTAGCACCAATTAAGCACGAAATATAGCCCAAATAAAGCCATCCTGCACTTTGAGAAGACTAAAAAGTGATTTTCGGTGTTAGCAAAAATAGTACAAGATTCCCCTATACTCAAATCCGTAAAATATTTTTTTTTTAATATACGTCAAATATCCATGTAAAAAGTCCATAGGGCTTGGAGCACCTCAGACCTGGCCACGCTGCTGGTTTACGGCCGATAATAGAATGAGGCCCATAGTAATTAAGGTTAAAAAAAGACTTTCAGTCCATCAAGTTCAACCTGTTAAGATCTCCTCTGATCTGCAATATGCGGATTAGTTATTAATTAAATTATTGATTAAATAATTATTAATAGTATAGTATTGGAAGATGAATAAAGAGTTAGTCCATCAAGTTCAACCTTTTTAGATCTCTATTGATCTTTTTAATGTGGACTATTTATTATTATTGTTAATTGTTAATTGATCCAGAGGAAGGCAAACAAAAAAAAAACCCCATTGAAACTTTGCCAATTGTCTCATAAGGGGAAAAAAAAGCAAAATTCCTTCCTGACCCCAGAAACTGGCAATCAAATTTCTCCCTGGATCAATATTCCTTCCTAGTTATCTAGGATAGCCTTGAATGCCCTCTTTATTCAAAAATATATCTAACCCCTTTTTCAAGTTGTCTATCGAATTTGCTGTCACCACCTCCTTTGGTAGAGAATTCCACAGTTTAACCACCCTAACTGTGAAGAACCCTTTTCTTTGTTTAAGGTGAAATCTTTTTTCCTCTAACCTCAAAGGATGTCCTCTTGTCAGTTGATAATCTCTTGCTACAAAAAGTTCACTTGACAAAGCCTTATATTGACCCTGGATGTATTTATATAACGTAATCATATCTCCTCTTAGACGCCTTTTTTCTAGCGAAAATAAGTTTAATTTTGTTAGTCTTTCTTCATAACTTAGCCCCTCCATTCCCCTTATTAGTTTTGTAGCCCTTCTCTGTACTTTGTCCAGCTCTAAATGTCTTTTTTATGAGGTGGTGCCCAAAATTGTACTCCATATTCCAAATGAGGGCGTACTAGAGATTTGTATAGTGGCAGAATTATATCTTCTTCCCTGAAATATATACCCTTCCTAATACATGCTAATATTTTATTTGCCTTTGCAGCCGCTGCTTGGCTTTGAGCGCTGTTACCTAGGTGGTTGTCCACTAGTACTCCCAAATCCCTTTCAATATCTGATACCCCTAGATTTTCTCCATTAAGATTATAGATTGCTTGGCTATTGTTCCTTCCCAAATGCATAACCATACATTTATTTGTATTAAATCTCATCTGCCATTTAGCCGCCCATTTCTCTAATTTATGCAAATCCTTTTGTAGGGAAAGTACATCATTATCTGATTTTATTACCTTGCACAACTTAGTGTCATCAGCAAAAATGGCGACACTACATTCGAGTCCTACCTCAACGTCATTAATAAATATGTTAAAAAGGAGAGGACCTAATACTGAACCTTGAGGAACCCCACTTATCACATTAGACCAATCGGAGTATGTTCCATTTACAACAACCCTTTGCTTCCTGTCTTTTAGCCAGCTTGAAAATCCATGAGCAGATATTTACTGCAATTCCTGTATCCCTTAGTTTGCTCACTAGTCTTCCATGTGGCACTGTATCAAATGCCTTTGAAAAATCTAAAAAGACTACATCCACTGAGTTGCCCTGATCCAAGTTCCTACTAACCTCCTCATAAAAACTAATTAGATTGGTCTGACACGACCTTTCCTTCATAAATCCATGTTCTGCTACCTATGATCCTGTTCAAATAGACATATTCTTGTATTCTGTCCCTTATTAACCCTTCTAAAAGCTTCCCACTACAGAAGTGAGGCTCACTGGTCTATAATTCCCCGGACTTGCTCTAGATCCCTTCTTAAATATAGATATCACCTCTGCTTTTCTCCAGTCATCTGGTAGAGACCCTGTAGTGAGTGAGTCTTGAAAGATTAGATATAATGGTTTGGCTATTACAGAACCCAGCTCCCTCAGTACCCTTGGATGTATTCCATCAGGACCCGGGGCTTTATTAACATTTATTTTCTCCAACCTCTGTCTAACTGTCTAACAGGGAATTCAAGTAAATGCATAGATTTTATTTTAAGAGAAAATGTAATATCCCTGACATCATATGTCAAGGATACAAAAGATGTACTTAAAACAATAAATGGGTTAACTACGAATCAACATTCTTTGTTGGTATCATTGGATGTTGAATCATTATATACTAATATACAACATCACAGAGGGTTACATGCTATAAAATATTTTTTACAAAAAAAAAAGGTAACCTCTATAATAAACACAATGAGTTTATGATGGAGCTATTAAAATTTGTGTTGACACACAGTTATTTTGTGTTCCTACAAACCTTTTACCATCAAATTCAGGGTACGGCTATGGAGACATCTTGTGCCCCAACGTATGCCCATGTATACCTAGGGTGGTGGGAAGAACAGGTGGTTTATAGCGAAAACATGGAGATTTACACTAAAGATGTGGATCTATGGATTCGCTATATAGATGATATTATGATTTTATGGAGTGGTACTAAACAACATCTGCAGGAATTTATAAAAGTCCTCAATACAACTGATATAGGATTATATTTATCTTCTGAGATAAGTGAAACAACTATCACTTTTTTAGATTTAAAAATAAGTAAAAAACATGATGACAGTTTAAAAACAAACACTTGCAGATAACCTACAGCAACTAACAACTACGTGTGCAGAAAGTAGTCATCCTAAATCTCTAATATCAGGGATTCCTGTAGGACAATACCTGTAATGATATGGAATCACAAGGTTGTGGAGACCAGCAGCCAAGGTCAGCAATAATCCAGTTCAGCAATTTGTAGGTGAAACAGGAACAAGCTTTATTGAAGTGATCAGGAACCACACAATAATCTGGCAATGTACATTTGACAGGAAGTGCCTTATATAGGCCAAGGACCAGACACCTGACCAGACACAGCTGAAGAGACTTAGGTACTGATACTATTGCTAGCAGAGTCAAGCTTATCAGATCTCAATGAAATTCACAAAAGGCAGGCTGGCGCAGTGGTAGGGAAGAGGCATAGCAGCCTTAGGACCAGGGTTCAAAACCCAGCAGAGTCAATTCCTCACATTACCCCCGCCTCTATAGGTGCAGCCTCTGGATGCCCTATTACCTGGTTTAGCAGGGTACTGCACATAAAAAGACCGAAGGAGATCAGGAGCGTGAATATTGTCCACTGGTTCCCACGAACTCTCCTCCTCACCATAGCCTTTCCAGCGAACCAGATACTGAAGCTTGTTACGGAAGATCCTGGAGTCAAGAATTTTTTCCACTTCGTACTCATCCTCACCATCCACGAGGACTGGAGGTGGGGCAGGCAGGGCTCGGCCAGGGAAAGTGTTTTCATGAAAAGGTTTAAGCAGTGCAACGTGAAACACTGGATGTATTTTCATGGAATTCGGGAGTTGCAAACGGAAAGTGACAGCATTGATCTGAGCAATGATCTCAAAAGGTCCCATGAACCTTTGACCCAATTTATGAGAAGGAATCCGAAGCTTAAGATTCTTTGTTGACAGCCACACCTTGTCACCAACTTGATAGACTGGGGCCTCCTTTCTATGCCTATCAGCAGCTCTTTTGTAACATTCCTGAGCCTCCAAAAGAGTCTCTTTCAATAGTGCTTGGGAATCACGTAAGGCGGTTAGCCGGTCAGTGACAGCAGGAATGGAAGTAGTAATTGGGAGACTGACCAGAAAGGTCGGATGGTAACCATAGTTGGCAAAAAATGGGCTCAAAGAAGTGGAGCAGTGTTGTGCATTGTTATAGGCAAACTCCGCCGTGGGTAGAAAATCCAGCCAGTCATCCTGCAGATAACTAATATAGCACCGCAAATATTGCTCCAAAGTCTGGTTGGTTCGCTCAGTCTGTCCATTACTTTGCGGATGAAAAGCTGACGACAGATTTACATTATTACCTAGATTAGAACAAAAATGTTTCCAAAAACGAGATGTAAACTGCACTCCCCTGTCAGAAACTACTTCATCAGGCACTCCATGCAAGCAAAATATTTCCCGAATAACCACGTCAGCCGTCTGCTTAGCTGAAGGGAGACCACGAGCTGGTATGAAATGACCCATCTTAGTTAACCTGTCCACAACAACAAGAATGGTAGTGTGTTCCTTAGAGGGAGGTAGTTCCACAATAAAGTCCATGGATATAGATCCCCAGGGACGATGATGAATCGGAAGAGGCTGAAGCAAGCCAACAGGGGATGAGCGAGGAGTCTTATGTCTGGCACATACATCACAAGAGGACACATACTTCTTAACATCCTCATGATACTTCGGCCACCAAAAGGATCGGGCAAGTAGGTCTTACGTCTTTCGGATTCCTGGATGACCTGCTGGTTTTGAGTCATGGTAGAGACGTAAAAGGTCCAGTCGCACTAACTCCGGAGCAAACAGATGTTGTTGAAAAATCCAAAACCCATTAAGCATCGTCATATGGAGGTCACGAGGAGGATCACGAAGAACTGGGTCTTCAGCGTAGCCCTTTTTAATGCGAGACATCAGATCAGAAGGAAATGTAACTCCTATAAATATATCCTCCGGCAAGATGGTGGTCTTGGTTACGGTAGTATGGAGGGGGTCAGCTATTCTAGACAAGGCATCCGCCTTACCATTCTTGGAGCCAGGACGGTATGTAACCAAAAAATTAAACCTCAAGAAGAATAGGGACCAGCGTGCTTGTCTGGCTGACAGTCTCTTAGCTGATCGAATACATTCCAGATTTTTGTGATCTGTGAGGACAGTAATTGGATGGGTAGCTCCCTCCAAGAGATGTCTACATTCGGTGAAGGCAGCTTTTATAGCCAAAAGTTCTTTATTCCCTATGTCATAGTTTCTTTCTGCTGGCACCATCTGGCGGGAATAGAAGGCACACGGATGTAACAGCATCTTAGGTCCAGTCCTTTGAGACAGTATAGCACCAACAGCTGAATTAGAAGCATCAACTTCCACAATAAATGGTAATTCCGGCTGAGGATGTACCAGGACAGGGGCAGAGGTAAACAGAGTCTTCAATCGGGAAAATGCGGTATCCGCCTTATCGGACCACTGAAAAGGAGTCCCTTTACGTGTGAGTTCAGTGATCGGGGTAATAACAGCGGAGAAATTCTTAATGAAACGCCTGAAAAAATTGGCAAACCCCACAAATCTCTGAACATCTTTTTCATTCTTGGGGATGGGCCAGTCCAGCACAGCTTTAATTTTACTTGCGTCCATACTTAAACCTTTGGGAGTTATTACATACCCCAGGAATTGAATTTCTGTTTGTTCAAACTCACATTTTTCTAGTTTAATGTATAGGCGGTGGGTACGAAGGCGCTCTAGAACTATACGGACCTGTTTTCTGTGGTTTTCAAGATTATCAGAGAATATTAGGATATCATCCAAATATGCCACAACAAACTGATCCAGGAGATCTCGTAGTACATCATTGATAAGATGCTGGAAAGTTGCAGGGGCATTACACAGCCCAAAAGGCATTACTAGATATTCGTAATGCCCGTACCTGGT
The DNA here is from genome assembly GCA_027410445.1 of Discoglossus pictus. Taxonomy (NCBI): domain Eukaryota; kingdom Metazoa; phylum Chordata; class Amphibia; order Anura; family Alytidae; genus Discoglossus; species Discoglossus pictus. The sequence goes on from CM050176.1 coordinate 9,548,526, forward strand.
TCTGAAAGCTGTTTTCTATTCATCATTGGGTCTTATACGAACCAGATTATACGCCCCCCGAAGATCAAGCTTCGTAAATATTTTAGCTGAGCGAAGTATCTCCAAAAGTTCAGGAATCAGAGGCAAGGGGTAGCGTTTTTTAACAGTGATGTTATTAATGTTCCTGTAATCAACGCATGGCCGTAGGCTGCCATCTTTCTTTTCTACAAAGAAAATAGGAGCTCCTGCTGGAGAAGTAGATGGTCGAATAAAGCCTTTGGCAAGATTTTCTTGTAGGTATTCACGAAGAGCTTTCAATTCAGGCTCAGAAAGGGAATATATACGGCCAAATGGGATAGCAGCCCCAGGCAACAGCTCTATTGGGCAATCATAAGGCCTGTGGGGTGGAAGCTGATCAGCATTCTTCTTATCACAGACATCTGCAAAATCCCGATATTGTAGAGGAAGCTTAGTCAAGTTTGTAGCAACCATTTCATTAATTGTTGTGGCAACAGGTGTTACCTTAGAGGGTTGACAATTAATTAAGGAGTGTTCTGAAGGAAAGGACAAAGTTCTGATCTTCCAATCAATCTGTGGGTTATGCAGAGCAAGCAAAGGTACCCCCAAAATCACTGGAAACTGTGTTGAGGAAATTAGGTGGAAAGAGATAGCCTCATGGTGATTCACTTCCACAGTCAACATTAAGGGCACAGTCTCATGTGTAACCGGGCCTGACGTAAGTGGCGAACCGTCATCTGTCTCCATTAACACAGGTGAAGAATTAGGGATAGACTGAATTCTATTTCCTGCTGCAAATTTAATGTCCATAAAGTTTCCGCCTGCTTCAGAATCTATCATAGCTCTAGTTGAAATTTTACGATCACCACATTGCAACGTTATAGGCACCACAAAATGAGGATGTTGAGTCAACATACCCTCTTCACCATGAGCCAGAGAAAACAAGGGTTGTGTTACAGAATCCAGTTGATCTGAAATCTGGGAATGGTGTTGAATCTGTGCACCCTCAGCCGCCATAGCTATTGTTCTTTTGGATTTGCTAGGGCAATTGATGGCATAGTGCCCTGCACTACCATAATACAGGCATAAATTGTGAGTGCGTCGCCACTGTTTTTCTTCGTTGGATAATGGCCCTCTTATTAGATTTACCTGCATAGCCTCTGGCTCAGAGTCTGTAGGTGTTTGTGGGATCGGAGTAGAAGTTCTTGAATAAGAAATTGGAGTAGTACTTGGTCTAAAAGAGCCCTGTCTTTCCAATCTTCTTTCAGAAAGTCTCCGATCAATACGGATAGCCAAACGCACAAATTCATCAAAGTCAGCAGGAAGATCAACACGAGCTAGCTCATCTTTTATAGCTTCTGAGAGACCTTTTCTGAAATGGAACCTCTGGGCTGATTGGTTCCAGGTAGTATCAGCAACCCACTGTCTGAATTCAGCAGCATATTCAGCCATTGAGCGCCTCCCTTGATGCAAATGAAGGAGAATGGCTTCTGCTGTAGCTCATCGATTTTGGTCATCAAAAACTAGGCACATGGCCTCAAGAAAGTCATTTAGATTACCCAAGACTGGACTGTCCTGTTCCAGAAGAGGGGAGCCCCAAGCCAGGGCTTCATCTTTGAATAAGGAAAAAATAAATCCCACCTTCTCTCTTTCAGATGGAAATCGTTGAGGTAACATCATGAAGTGCAAACGGCATTGATTTAGGAAACCCCTACATTTTTTGCGATCTCCTCCAAACTTTTCTGGTAGGGGCAAGCGGGCATCTTGTGCAGGTGTAACAGTAGCAGCCGCAACATCTCGTGCTCTGTAGCTGGTATACTCACTGTGCATTGACTGAATTTTATTTTGCAGTTCAGCTATCTGGTCCTGCAGCACTTGAATGGTCTGTGCATGGGTCTGCACATTTCTTGCAGTAAAAGCAACCTGTTGGGCCTGCAGTTCAGCTACCTGGTCCTGCAGCACTTGAATGGTCTGTGCCTGGTCTGCACAGTTCTTGCAAATAAAGCAACCTGCTGGGCCAATTCAGAATCTGACCTGGCGGTCTCCATGAAAGGGCCAGATTATTCTGTAATGATATGGAATCACAAGGTTGTGGAGACCAGCAGCCAAGGTCAGCAATAATCCAGTTCAGCAATTTGTAGGTGAAACAGGAACAAGCTTTATTGAAGTGATCAGGAACCACACAATAATCTGGCAAGGTACATTTGACAGGAAGTGCCTTATATAGGCCAAGGACCAGACACCTGACCAGACACAGCTGAAGAGACTTAGGTACTGATACTATTGCTAGCAGAGTCAAGCTTATCAGATCTCAATGAAATTCACAAAAGGCAGGCTGGCGCAGTGGTAGGGAAGAGGCATAGCAGCCTGGGGACCAGCGTTCAAAACCCAGCAGAGTCAATTCCTCACAATACCTGAGAATTTAAAGAAATTGTTCAGAAAAAAATGACTTTGAACAAGAAGCAATCCCTCTTTCAACAACGTGGATATAAAAAAACAATGTTAAAAAAGGCTTACCACAAAGCAAGAGATGTAAAGAGAGAATATCTACTTATGGACAAGGCTCCAAAAGAAGATAATGTGGTGAGATGCATAGGTACATACAATGATCAATGGTTTGACATCAAAAAGATATTTAATAAACACTAGCAAATATTGCTAGATGGCAAATATATCCAACTATACTTAAAAGACCATGCACAAATAACAAGCAGGAGATCAACAAATCTCAAAGACATGTTATCCAAAAGTCCTTTAGAAGTCACGAATAAGACCACTTGGCTTCAACAATTAAAGGGATGCTACAAATGTCAATCCTGTAAGGCCTGCCAATTTATTAGACCTGCCAAGTTCTTCACCTCTCTAGATAATAAACAAACCTACTCAGTGAAATATTTAATCACTTGCAAAACTGAAATGGTTATTTATTTAACATCCTGTAAATGTGGAATGAGATACGTAGGTAAAACCTACAGAAAATTCAGAAGAAGAGTACTTGAACACATTTACAGTATTAAGGGAGGATATGATACTCCAGTGGCAATACATGTAAACACCAAACATAACGGTAATGTAGGAGTCCTTTCATTTATGGCAATTGATCACATTGAAAAAACAATCAGAAGAGGTAATATAGACAGAGAACTTTTAAAAATAGAATCAAAGTGGATTTATCTTCTAAGCACCATAAAACCTCATGGCCTAAATGAAGGCTTCATATTTACACCTTTAATATAAGAAATAAGTTATATGCTTTATTTTCAGAATTATATATTTGTAAATATGCTTATCAGTGATTGCAATGCGATATCATATTATTTCAAGAACAAGATTATGAATAAATTGTCCCTAGGAAATAAAACTCAATAAAGTTCTTTGTATTATAATCATGTTGATAGAGCTTACACATAGTATATTGGGTAAAAAAGCAAATATGATGTCCATGGGATTATCACTGATCACATAAATAAAAGTATAACTTACAAAAGGTGAATTAGGATGAAGTACTTCACCTAACATTTAACAGAATACTGTGACTAGTTTAAGTCAATGAGTATACTGTGATGGATATGTATTAATCCACACAGTCCTTTATATTACATTTATATCATCCTATATTAAAAACATATAAGTTCTTTGCAGTGTTATTAAATATATTATTGGTAAATATAATATAAAGATCTAAATATTGTTGAGAAGATAATGATGTGACACCAATTCTTGCATAAAGATAAAGATTGCACGCGTGCACGCGTGTTGATGACGTCATCGTTAGGCGTCTAAACAGCGTGGCACGCAGAGATACAGTCTCTTATAGGAGAAAGATATTAGAGAATTGTACAACACTAAGAGCAATATCTTATAATTAGAACTAATAGGAGCATTAAGCTCCATCGAGTAATAAATGTAATAGGGGAATTTGAACAAATAGATCGAAAGCTAGAGTTTTGTAAATATTATAACAACGCTAATATTATCGAATTGCAATGTGCACTTTGGCTTACTGATTCAGTTTGGGAAGCACTATTATTTATACACTAAAGCACTTTATTGATAGCACTTTGCATATATGGCCCTATTAAATTATCCCTCGTAGTTCTCTCGGTGCTCGCAAAAGGCAGTTTTTCTGCTGTTTGCGAGTACCGAATCTCTCGCAGCCTGCTTTGCGATATGACTACGAAAAAATGGCCAAGAATAGGCTCAGAGAGAGCTACGTAGTCAAACGCAGCCTTAAATCTACGCATGATTATCGCATATCGTAAGAATCCCTACGGGCACAAAAAGTGCCCGCAAGGGATCCTAAAGCCTCTACGTGCTGCCTCGGAGCAGCCCGAGACAGCAGTGTGAGGCTCCCCCCTGCACTCTATACACATCCCCATGCTGCAGTGGTCTCTATCGGGACACCTGCAGCACCCCCACATTAACCCCTTGCAGCGGGGGTCCCGGATCTGCATAGATCAGGCCCCCCACTGCATTTAAAAGTTTTAAATTCCCTCCGCGGCTCCTTAAAGGGGCGGCAGCACACTATTACCCAATCCCGGCCGCGGCACCTACAATTAACACCCCTCTATGCTGGGGGTCCCCATCGGGATCCCCGAAGTGTACCCACATAAACCCCTTGCTGCAGGGGTCCATAGGGACCCCCACAGCCCCCCCACATTAACCCCCTGCAGCGGTGGTCCCCGATCGGCACCGATCGTGACCCTGCTGCATTTCAATTTTAAATTTCCCGCCTTGCAGGTCCCTAAAGGACCGTAGAGGTCCTGAAGGGACTCGCACTAAAAATATTAACCCCAGGCAACTATAATTAACCCTATAACTCATGGTGGTCAATACAGAACCCCATAAGGCCTTAATTAAGCCTGTCACTCATGGTGGTCAATACAGACCCCCATGAGTACTTAATTAAGCCCGTCACTCATGAAGGTCAATACAGACCCCCATAAGGCCTTAATTAACCCTATAACTCATGGTGGTCAATGCAGACCCCCATAAGGCCTTAATTAAACCTATAACTCGTGGTGGTCAATACAGACCCCCATAAGGCCTTAATTAACCCTGTCACTCATGAAGGCCAATACAGACCCCCATAAGGCCTTAATTAACCCTATAACTCATGGTGGTCAATACAGACCCCCATAAGGCCTTAATTTAGCCCGTCACTCATGGTGGTCAATACAGACCCCCATAAGGCCTTAATTAACCCTATAACTCATGTTGGTCAAAACAGACCCCCATAAGGACTTAATTAAGCCCGTCACTCATGAAGGTCAATACAGACCCCCATAAGGCCTTAATTAACCCTATAACTCATGGTGGTCAATCCAGACCCCCATAAGGCCTTAATTAACCCCGTCACTCATGGTGGTCAATACAAACCTCCATAAGGCCTTAATTAACCCCGTCACTCATGAAGGTCAATACAGACCCCCATAAGCCTCTATTTACCCCATCAGTCCCATAAGGATATATTATGACCATTATGGGCCTGTTACAACCCAACATTAACCACATAAGTGCCATGACGGTCCTCAAGGACCATCATGACACTAACTACAAACACTATACTATAACCCCCAATAAACCATTTAATCTAAACTAACCCCCCTCTACACTAATCTATTAACACTTACACTACCTACCTACACTACCTACCCCCTAATAAACCTCCCCACCACTCTAATTTCAAAAAATAAAAAAAACCTACCTTACAAAAAAAAACTACAGTACAGAAAAAAAAACTACAGTACAGAAAAAAACCAAATACATTACAACCCCCCCACTACAGAAAATAAAAAAAGGATAGATATAGACAGATATACACAATACAATACATACATACATATAATACATTACATACATTACATATATTACATACAATACATTACATTACATACATTACATATAATATATTACATTACATACATTACATATATTACATACAATACATTACATTACATATATTACATTACATATATTACATATAATATATTACATATAATACATTACATATATTACATTATATTACATATATTACATATAATATATTTCATATAATATATTACATATAATACTTTACATACAATACATTACATACATTACATATAATATATTACATATAATATATTACATGTAATACAAATCAAATACCCCCTATCTATCTAACATACAATCTATTTAATATAAAATAAATTCTAACTATATCAAATACATCCCCCTATCTATCTAATATACAATAAATCCTAACTACATACACAGACCCTTATTCTAAGCTAAAATAAAATAATTACAGTCCTAACTACATACACAGACCCTAATTCTAAGCTAAAATAAAATAATTACAGTCCTAACTACACAGACCCTAATTCTAAGCTAAAATAAAATAATTAAGACCACTTACCTTTAAGATGTTGCTTCAGATCACTAACCTAGGGGTAAAACAAAACAAAATAATTAGTACAAAACATTAACATGAAATAAATAAACATTATATACATTCTAAATATTCTACTCACCTTTCCAGCATGTCCCGTCATTGTTCAGCTCTTCCGGCGCGGCCCTGTTAAAATAACACAATACATTAATACATTAATACAATATACAAACAAGAAATAAAATAAACATATAAACATCTAAATATACATTTAACTTACCTTCCCGCGATGTCCCCGGCCTCCTCCCCTTCAGCCCCGGCCGGGCCCCGGAACCATCCGCGCTCTAAAAAAATAAAAATAACGGAGATCTGCACTCGCAGACCTCCCCGACACTAATGAGCCTCCCGGAGTCTTTTCCGGGAGGAAATTGGCAATGGTGGCTTGTGATTGGCTGAAAAAGCTGTCTATCAATTTCAGCCAATCAGAAGTTGTCAATGTGTGGCTAAAACACTTGTCTATCTTTATCGGAACCAATCACAAGGCTCAGATGCCTTTAGCCAATCACTATGGGATACACCCCCACAGAGTGATAGGTAGAAGACATCTGCGCATCCTGATTGGCTCAGCCAATCACAAGCCGCCATTGCCAATTTCCTCCCGGAAAAGACTCCGGGAGGCTCATTAGCGTCGGGGAGGTCTGCGAGTGCAGATCTCCGTTAGTTTTTTTTTTTTTTTTTTTTTAGAGCGCGGATGGTTCCGGGGCCCAGCTGGGGCTGAAGGGGAGGAGGCCGGGGACATCGCGGGGAGGTAAGTTAAATGTATATTTAGATGTTTATATGTTTATTTTATTTCTTGTTTGTATATTGTATTAATGTATTAATGTATTGTGTTTTTTTAACAGGGCCGCGCCGGAAGAGCTGAACAATGACGGGACATGGGACATGCTGGAAAGGTGAGTAGAATATTTAGAATGTATATAATGTTTATTTATTTCATGTTAATGTTTTGTACTAATTATTTTGTTTTGTTTTACCCCTAGGTTAGTGATCTGAAGCAACATCTTAAAGGTAAGTGGTCATAATTATTTTATTTTAGCTTAGAATTAGGGTCTGTGTAGTTAGGACTGTAATTATTTTTTTTTAGCTTAGAATTAGGGTCTGTGTATGTAGTTAGGACTGTAATTATTTTATTTTAGCTTAGAATTAGAGTCTGTGGCCCTCATTCAATTGCGATTTGGCCAATTGAATAGTGCTCTAAATAAGCACATAACATTTTTTTAAAATAAGTTTTTAGTTAGTAAACATCTATTCAAAAGCAAGGTTTTCACTAACTAAAAACTTCTTTAAAAAAAATATGCTATGTGCTTATCTAGGGCCCTATTCAATTGGCCAAATCGCAATAGAATGAGGGCCTGTGTATGTAGTTAGGATTTATTGTAATGTAATATATGTAATGTAATGTGTTGTATGTAATGTATTATATGTAATATATTATATGTAATATATTATATGTAATGTATGTAATGTCATGTATTGTATGTAATGTATTATATGTATGTATGTATTGTATTGTGCATATCTGTCTTTCCTTTTCAGGTGTGTAATTTTATTATTTTCTGTAGTGGGGGGGAGGGTTGTAACGTATTTGTTTTTTTTCTGTACTGTAGGTTTTTTTTCTTCTGTACTGTAGTTTTTTTTTTCTGTACTGTAGGTTTTTCATGAGTATTTTCATGAGATGTTTTTCATGAGTTTTTCTTCATGAGTGACGGGGTTAATTAAGTGCTTATGGGGGTCTGTATTGTCCACCATGAGTTATAGGGTTAATTAGGGCCTTATGGGGGTCTGTATTGACCTTCATGAGTGACGGGGTTAATTAAGGCCTTATGGGGGTCTGTATTGACCACCATGAGTGACAGGGTTAATTAAGGCCTTATGGGGGTCTGTATTGACCTTCATGAGTGACGGGGTTAATTAAGGCCTTATGGGGGTCTCTATTGACCACCATGAGTTATAGGGTTAATTAAGGCCTTATGGGGGTCTGTATTGACCTTCATGAGTGACGGGGTTAATTAAGGCCTTATGGGGGTCTGTATTGACCACCATGAGTGACAGGGTTAATTAAGGCCTTATGGGGGTCTGTATTGACCTTCATGAGTGACGGGGTTAATTAAGGCCTTATGGGGGTCTGTATTGACCACCATGAGTTATAGGGTTAATTAAGGCCTTATGGGGGTCTGTATTGACCTTCATGAGTGACGGGGTTAATTAAGGCCTAATGGGGGTCTGTATTGACCACCATGAGTGACAGGGTTAATTAAGGCCTTATGGGGGTCTGTATTGACCACCATGAGTTATAGGGTTAATTAAGGCCTTATGGGGGTTTGTATTGACCTTCATGAGTGACGGGTTTAATTAAGGCCTTATGGGAGTCTGTATTGACTACCACGAGTGACAGGGTTAATTAAGGCCTTATGGGGGTCTGTATTGACCTTCATGAGTGACAGGGTTAATTAAGTGCTTATGGGGGTCAGTATTGACCACCATGAGTTATAGGGTTAATTAAGGCCTTATGGGGGTCTGTATTGACCTTCATGAGTGACGGGGTTAATTAAGGCCTTATGGGGGTCTGTATTGACGACCATGAGTGACAGGGTTAATTAAGGCCTTATGGGGGTCAGTATTGACCACCATAAGTTATAGGGTTAATTAAGGCCTTATGGGGGTCTGTATTGACCTTCATGAGTGACGGGGTTAATTAAGGCCTTATGGGGGTCTGTATTGACCACCATGAGTGACAGGGTTCATTAAGGCCTTATGGGGGTCTGTATTGACCTTCATGAGTGACGGGGTTAATTAAGGCCTTATGGAGGTCTGTATTGACCTTCATGAGTGACGGGGTTAATTAAGGCCTTATGGGGGTCTGTATTGACCACCATGAGTTATAGGGTTAATTAAGGCCTTATGGGGGTCTGTATTGACCTTCATGAGTGACGGGGTTAATTAAGGCCTAATGGGGGTCTGTATTGACCACCATGAGTGACAGGGTTAATTAAGGCCTTATGGGGGTCTGTATTGACCACCATGAGTTATAGGGTTAATTAAGGCCTTATGGGGGTTTGTATTGACCTTCATGAGTGACGGGTTTAATTAAGGCCTTATGGGAGTCTGTATTGACTACCACGAGTGACAGGGTTAATTAAGGCCTTATGGGGGTCTGTATTGACCTTCATGAGTGACAGGGTTAATTAAGTGCTTATGGGGGTCAGTATTGACCACCATGAGTTATCGGGTTAATTAAGGCCTTATGGGGGTCTGTATTGACCTTCATGAGTGACGGGGTTAATTAAGGCCTTATGGGGGTCTGTATTGACGACCATGAGTGACAGGGTTAATTAAGGCCTTATGGGGGTCAGTATTGACCACCATAAGTTATAGGGTTAATTAAGGCCTTATGGGGGTCTGTATTGACCTTCATGAGTGACGGGGTTAATTAAGGCCTTATGGGGGTCTGTATTGACCACCATGAGTGACAGGGTTCATTAAGGCCTTATGGGGGTCTGTATTGACCTTCATGAGTGACGGGGTTAATTAAGGCCTTATGGGGGTCTCTATTGACCACCCTGAGTGACAGGGTAATTAAGGCCTCATGGGGGTCTGTATTGATCACCATGAGTTATAGGGTTAATTAAGGCCTTGTGGGGGTCTGTTTTGACCTTCATGAGTGACGGGGTTCATTAAGGCCTTATGGGGGTCTGTATTGACCACCATGAGTTATAGGGTTCATTAATGCCTTATGGGGGTCTGTATTGACCTTCATGAGTTATAGGGTTAATTATAGTTGCCTGGGGTTAATATTTTTAGTGCGAGTCCTTTCAGGACCTTTACAGTCCTTTAAGGACCCGTGAGGCGGGAAATTTAAAATTGAAATGCATCGGTGTCGATCTGGGACCCCCGCTACAGGGGGTTAATGTGGGGGGGCTGCGGGGGTTCCTATGGACCCCTGCAGCAAGGGGTTTATATGGGGACACTTCGGGGGTACAGCATAGAGGGGAGTTAATTATAGGTACCGTGGCTGGGATTGGGTAATAGTGTGCCTCAGCCCCCTTTAAGGAGCCGCGGCGGGAAATTTAAAACTTTTAAATGCAGCGGGGGGCCTGATCAATGCAGATCGGGGACCCCCCTTGCAAGGGGTTAATGTGGGGACACTTGGGCTGTCCCGACCAGCATAAAGGGGGGTTAAGTTTAGGTGCCGCAGCCGGGGTTTCGTAATAGTGTGCCGCGGGCCCTTTACGGAGCCGCGGCGGGGAATTTAAAAGTATTAAATGCAGTGGGGGCCTGATAGGTGCCGATCGGGGACCCCCGCTGCAAGGTGTTAATGTGAGGACACTTCGGGGGTCCCGATGGGGACCCACGCATAGAGGGGGGGTTAATTTTAGGTGCCGGGGGGGTAGTTGGAGTACCCCCCACGGCAGGGCTTATGTGGGGGACTGCCGCGGAGGTCCGGTTTAGGACCCCTGCATCAATTGATGAGGAGTGGGAGCCTGCGATATCTTGTCGCAGGGTGTCACTCCTTATGTACATTTACGCAGTGTTGATACGTACGGCCCTGCTGCGTAGCTCATACATTGCTCGCAGCAGGGCTAATGTAATAGCATTGTAAGTTAGAGAAACTTTTCAGTACGTTGGGCTTAAGTAGAAGCCTCTTATTTACGAGGCTGGAATTTAATAGGGCCCATAGTATTTATATTATATTATTATGAATCAGAATTTATCCTGGTTCCTTTCCTATATATATGAACGCTAGCACTTTATATATTAGCACTTTTGTGTTCAACTCCCTATAACCAAGTAATATTAGTTTATTCCTGCATCTGAATATATTTGATTTATTTTAAGAGATTTAATAAAAGTGAAGTTTTAATGTTTTTCCCTTAGGATATTGAATAATAATAGGTGTGCACTTATCGGGATTTCTTGTATATCTAGTGTTTATTAATTTCTCTGTTGTTTCTCTAGTACCACCCTGTTGAATAATACTTGTCTTAACCTGAGCCACCTTTTTTCTATGTTATAAGTTTTATTTTTATGCTATTTTTTTGTTGTTGTGGTTTTGCTGTTTATGGATGTGCGTGGTTCGGCCGTTAACTTCGTATTTTTGCGACCTCATATTTTTGATTCTTCTAAGTCCCACGACGTGGTTGTTTTTTTTTTCAAAGTCACACTTTCCTGGGTTGTTTTGAACCGCAATTGAGGCGCCGTAGAGCCTCCCCCTCCGCAAATGCGGACACTCGCTTTGCAAAAGAGATTAAGATGAACTCTTAAATATATTAATTGGATAAAGGCCAGAACAAAAGTTATAGGAATATACAAGCGAGGTACCAATGGCTGGGACACTGCAATAAAATGGGGCTACACTACATTCACCTAAAAACTGGTTAACACACGAAGAAATCCAAAAGAAGTTGAAAAAAATAAATGTTAATAAAGCACCAGGTCCGGATGGAATGCATCCAAGGGTATCGAGGGAACTGGGTTCTGTAATAGCGAAATTATTATATCTAATTGTTGAAGATTCACTCACCACAGGGTCACTATCAGATGACTGGAGAAAAGCAGATGTGATGCCTATATTTAAGAAAGGATCAACAGCAAATCCGGGTAATTATAGATCTGTAAACCTCACTTCTGTAGTGGGAAAGCTTTTAGAAGGATTAATAAGGATAGTATACATAAATATGTCTACCACAATAACCCCTTTAATGCTGTAGATAGGTTCCGGCAATAGGAATGCTAAGAGAAACAGTGCTAACCGGGGTCATTTTAACATAGGATAAAAAGAGAGAGGGGAACTCATGGAAAAAAAATACACAAAGGCAATAAAAAAAAATGTTTTGGGCTTTATATAAACTTTTAAGAAACTGCAAACTTTTTTTTAAATTTTTTTTATTGATCATAAAACATACATACATCAAAATAAAACAAAAAAAAGAAATCATTTTCCCAGCAGATACAAAACACACAGGTACAGCATAGCAATCCGTGACCGAAAAAGACAGTCCATAGATACAATTGACCAATATTTAATTCTAAAGAGAATATCTCTGGACCAAATATAAATGTTAGTAAAACTAGCAATTGTCGATAACCATCTACTTCGATTATTTCTTTTTCTGTGTACTGCTCCCAAATAGTCCAATTAATAGTGTTTATTTTCTTGGACTTTTCGTTAATATTTTCTTTCATTAAATCTTTATTGTAATTGATTTTATTGATGACCTCTTTCCACTTAGGAATTTCCAATTTATTCCAATATTTAACTACCATTGCTTTAATGATCAGTAATATATGGGAAATCAATAATTTATTACTGGGAAAAAAAAATTCAATCCCTATATGGAACAATATTAACTCCAGGGAACACGGACATCTTGTCCCTGCAATTTTAGTCAGGTGTCCACAACATTCTTCCCAGAATTTTCTTATCTTATCACATTCCCACCAGATATGATGTGCATTGCCTTCTTTGCCACAGCCTTTCCAGCATAGTGATGATTTTGGGGAATCAAACTTTTTCATAATTGCTGGAACCATATACCACTTTTGTGTTAATTTAAAATAAACCTCTCTATACATGGTATTAATAGAGAATTTCTTTATTAACCTAAAGGCCCTTAACCATTCTTGCTCATTATAGTCTATATTAAGGTTATATTTCCAATCTTTTATACTCTTTGTTTTCCCGAATCTCATAAGTTTAATCCTACTTTTACTAATTTTAGATACCAGATGGTTCACCTGACCTTTAATCATAATTGCTTCCAAGTCATACAATTTATCTATTTTATCACATATAAATCCCTTTTGTTTCATTTTTTCTAACATTATTCCATATTTTATCCATGAGAAGGATTTTGGTACCCCTTTCTCCTGAAGTTCTCTTTGCTTTAATAAGCTGCCTTCTGGATATAGATCAGCTATATACAAAATTGAAGCTTTTTCCAGTGAATTCACTTCTATATTAAATGATTTATCTCTTAGTATATCTATAGGTATAGAAGCGGAAGGTATATGAAATAACTCTGCTCTAATTTTGCTTTTTCCCCAGAATGTTATAATAGATCTAATACCTTCTGGTAATTTCTCCCATATTGCTTCTTTTCCATTAAATTTCCCCAGCAATGTTCTTATTGGAATAATTCCCACGAGCTCTTCCTCAATGTTTTTCCATCCTATTATCCTATGTTGTAAATTCATATTGATTATATGAGATATTGCTATATTTTCACTAATCGTTTTCATATCTGGAGATCCCATACCTCCCAGATCGAACTTTCTATTTGTTATAGTTTTTTTAACTCTCACTTTTTTCCCTGCATATATAAATTTATCTATTAATTGCTGAATTATTTAAATGATATATTCCGGAACTTTTTCCGGGACACATCTAAACAAATATGTTATTTTGGGGACGATACTCATATTAACTATGGCTATTCTGGCCGACCATGAAAATCTTGTTGTATTCCAGTCGTATAAGAATATTCTGATCTGTTTTAATATTTCTGTTATATTATTAACTATAATTTTATTATTTTGGAAAGTAAATTTTATACCTAAATGAGTGACATGCTTAGTATTCCAATTAAATGCATATAATTTTTTTAATTTGTTTAATGTATCTTGCTCTATATAATTATGAATAATGTCTGATTTCAGAGGATTTATTTTAAAATACGAAACTCTACCAAAATCTGTTAGCAGAAGTTGTAAATTGGCACATGAATCTATTGGGTCTGTTAATGTTAGCATGATATCGTCCGCAAATAGCATTATTTTATAATCGTTGTTTCCTATTTTTATACCTTTAATATTTTCAGCTTTCCTTATTAATGAGGCCAATGGTTCCATAAATAACAGAAAGAGCAATGGGGAAAGGGGGCATCCCTGTCGTGTACCGTTGTTGTGGATAAGGATCAGTACAAAATGTATAAATGTATTCGTGCACCTACTTATATATCTTATCTTTGCAGTATTATCGTATAAGCAAGTTTTACTAATAAATGCTGAATCATTGGGAGACTCTAAAATGGAGGATTTGACACTCCCCTTTTCTTACAAGATGGAGACAGCACTATTTCCGGTCTGCTAAGGATGACGGGTCTTAACACACACAGGACACGAGGAGGAGAAACACCATCTTGTCTTTGTCTTCAACTTCTTACCAATGAGAGTAAGACCCATCCTCTTGTGGGATGGGTCTTGGAGACTCCTTAATGTTTTAATCCAATGTCTGATCGTAACTTTGTAGAAGCAGACTTCTCAGAACCAATGAATTACTGAATAAACCTGATGTTTTACTTAATGTAACTTTTTATCTGATTACTAAAAACTATATAAATGAGGACTGACTTAATAAAGACAGTACCGAGAAACTTTATACCAGAACTCTGTGTCAGTGTATTATTTCTCTACAGTGTGCACACTATATAGATACTGATAATTTGGACAGGGACAGATATTTCCTGGTAAATACTTTGATATTTACACTTACACCGTTACTAATTCCAAACCTCTCTGTTTCGAAGTTTGTACCTGCAATATAAGCTGTTGTATCCTTATAAATAGCTTTAATTGTTTTAGAAGCGAAATTGACAAACCCGAACTTCTGTAATACTGCATCCAGGAATTCCCAACTAACCCTGTCGAATGCTTTTTCTGCATCCAGTGACAGGATTAGTGTGGGGATCCTTCTTTTCCTAATGGAGAACATTAAGTCAATTAGACGTCTGGTATTGTCTGATGCCTGACGGCCTTGAACAAAGCCCGATTGATCAAAATGTATCAACTTTGGTATAATTTTGTTTAATCTGTTAGCCATAATTTTTGTATATATTTTAAGATCTATATTAATAAGTGAAATAGGACGATAACTAGTTACTTCTTCTGGATTTTTCCCAGGTTTTAGGATATTAATTATTTTAGCTTCTGATAGTTCTGACGGCATTTTCCCGTGATTTTTAATCTCGTTAAACATATTTTGCAAATGTTCACCAATTTCTTTTTGAAACATTTTATAGTATAGATGGTCAAAGCGGTCTGGACCTGGGGCTTTATTAACTTTTGCTTTATTAATTACATCCTCTATTTCTTCCAAGGAGATATCTTGGTCTAAAAATCTTTGATCTTCTTCTTGTAATTTTGGTAGAGTCACTTCACTCAGAAATGTATTTATCTCTTCTTTACTAGGTTTTTTAAATGTGGAATTACTATTTAAATTATACAGTGAGCTGTAAAACGTCTTCATAATTTCACTTATTTTATCAGGATGAGTATTCAGAACGTTATCAGGTCCTCTTAGACTATAAATTTTATTTTGATTTTTTTGTCTTTTTAATTTATTGGCCAGGTATTTACCTGTTTTATTACCCATTAAAAAATTGGATTGTTGAAATTTCCAAATCAGAGAGTCAACCTGATTTTGTAAAATTTTTATGTATTTGGGCTTTCTTTTTAGCGATCAACTCTGATCTTTCCACCAATGGGTTCACTCTATTTTCTCTTATTTGTTTCTCCAATTCTATATACAGTAATCTCAAGGGTTTCCCCCTTTCCCCATGCATCACTGCCATCCGTGAAATCATTTGACCTCTTATAACTAATTTATATGCACACCAGAGCATGGATGGTGAGTCTACGGTATTTTTATTAATTTTAAAAAATTCCTTTGTTTCCTTTTTTAAGAATTCCAAAGTATGTTCATTCTTAAATAGAATCGAGTCTAGCTTCTATTTTTTTTAATTTTTACTTATCTTTTCGTCTTTTAAATTAATACATACCATTGAATGATCTGACCATGTAGCAGTAGTTATTTCTATATCCTTGATCTGTCTTGTTGTATGTATATCTGTTAGAAAATAGTCTAATCTTGAGTAGGAATTAAAACGATTTGAAAAGAATGTATAATCCCTCTCATATGGGTGTAATAATCTCCATGCATCAAAGAGATCATCATTGGATGTTATTTTTTCTAAATCTTTAGAGGTCTTTTTAATCTGATTTTCAGAATATTTTTATTGTTCCTATTCTATCTTTTACAGTATCCAGCACCATATTAAAATCCCCTCCAATTATTAATTGTCCCTTTCTAATTTTTTTTATTTCTTTCAGTATCTTTTTGAAATATCTTGTTTGTTTTACGTTTGGGAGATATATATTGGCTATTGTCATATTTACTCAATTTATTGTGCCACACCATATTATATATCTTCCTAAGGGATCAATAATTTTAGCTTCCTCAAGGACTTCTATATTATGACTAAAAAGAATTGATACTCCTCTAGATCTTTTATTATATGTCCAATCTATTTTAATGTTATAGTTTTTATTGTTTACATATCTTAGGGTGTCTTTACCCCAACGAGTCTCTTGTAGTAGGGGAATATCTGCTTTATTTTTGTTATAATTATTATAAGCTATTTTCCTTTTTGATGGTGAATTTAGTCCATTGATATTCTGAGTTATTATTTTAACCATTTTTAAGAATTAATGCATTTACCTTTATCTTTTGTATTTTTTGTGGTCTCTTTTTGATATATCTAATTCTGTCTCGCCTCTCACCATTAATTGTACCTGTATAAACTGTACCCCTGGGAAATTCATTCATTCGTACTTTCTTACAAACCTTGGGCATATTTTTCTTTGAACTTGAACTAGGTCCAAGTTTACTTATTTTCATATTTTTACCCTCCTTTTTTATATTATTTTTTTAGGGCTATTATGCCAATTTTAGGAAATGCTAGGAGTTTTAATAAACTTACTAGTTCATTAGTTGGGAGATCATGTATTCTTATTTCCCTATTATTTTCCATTCTTGACTATTATAACTTTTTATATTATTTTTAATTTTCCACTTACTCTCGTTTACCCCTCTTATCTTCCTTTGATCTTTTGCCCAACTACAACTCTAAAGGGGAGTAAGAAAAATAGGGAAATATTTCCTTAGCCTCAGAGACAGAGATATTCCCCTATATTGTATTTTATATGATACCAACCTACAATTATATATATTGAATTGTTTTAATATATTTAGTAGTGTATTCAGCTAACCTTATAATTATATATATAATTTTTTTATTTATTTATTTTTTTATTTTATTTATTATTTCTTGTTTCCTTTCGTCCCTGGACTGGACCCAACCGTCCTAACTCCTCCCACCTCATCCCCCTCATATTTCTCCAAAAATAAATAACTTTATTTCTATTCTTAAATTAATTTCTGTCAGGACTTTACCCAAATAGAGTTATTTAATTTTTTTTAAATTACCCTTTTGACCTTTTACCCTAGAATAACAAAATACCTAAATTTCCCCCTATATAACTATAACCGAGAGGAGGTCCATACCATTTTCTCTAGATCTTGTAATCAACTCAAACTGAGAATTTACTGTTTAACAGTAATCCTAATAATAATATTTTCAGATACCCCTTTTTTCTGTTTTTTTTTTTTTTTTTTTCCTCTTTTCCTCCTATACTCCCAGAGGAATAATATGGACTCCCTTCGGTACAGATAGCTTCTGATATACAAACATAAATGTAAAAAGAAAAAAGAGATTATATTTCCATAGCATGCTAATTATCTAATCTTAAAATTGTATTACTTTATGTGTTTTAAAGTGTTTAATAATCTATTAAATATTTCTATGTATCTATAAAGTGCATATCAATAAAGTGCTTAATTTTCCCCCCGTTACATCCGTGTTCTCTCAAAAAATTTACATCCTAACTATCATTTTATACTAGCGATAATCTCGATTATTCAAGGTATTAATAGTTCCTTCTAGATTCTCAAAATTCATATTATTATTCTTTCTACAACCTTTTATATACCACCAGTGAATCTATCCAATCTTCAATTTTTTTACTCATTTATGTAATTACAGTGCTTCAAGTTCTATTTTTAAATTTCTATATCTCTATAAAGTGCATAAATAAAGTGCTTATATTTCGCCACCATAATATAGGTTTTTTACTTCTTTTTTGTACTTAATTAAGGTGCTTCATATTCTATTATTTAACTTCTGTATTTCTATAAAGTGCATACAAATAAAGTGCTTAAAATTCACCACCATAGTATTGGTAATCTCTTGGGTGATGTTTGTATCCTTTCCCCTATATACTATAAACCACTACTACTAATCCAATTATGTATTTAAACCAGCCCAAAAAGGGGGATATCTTAAAAAAAGAACAGTAAAAAATGCGTCAATATGTAGTCCACATTTCTTATGGGGTCTTTTCCTCTCTTCCTTGACCTCTAATATTTTACAACCCATTCAGGGTTCTTTAAGTTTAGTTCGGTGTGAATTTTGGGAAGAGTTGAGAAGTCCACCTCTATATTCCATTTTTGTAGCAGCAAGAGTCCTTCTTTAACAGAGTCTATTTTGTTCCAAGTATTATCTTTCATTATATATAGTCCCGTGGGATATTTACATCTGTATTTAATTTCTGCTTTCCTTAAGCTTTGTGTTATTGCCATATATTATCTTCTTTTGTTCAGAGTATATTTAGACAGATCCGGAAATATTTTAATTTTATCATATGGAACATTCATCGGTCTTTTTATGGAATTGGCTTTGATTATTGTGTCTCTAAAAAAAGGGATTGAAGATTGACTATAACGTCCCTAGGTATATTTTTGTCTAGTCCTCTAGGGAGGGGAATCCTGTGGATATTTTCTATTTTCGTATCATCTTTAGAAGTTTGGGGTGTTAAATTATTGAATAGGTCTTTAATGTATCCTGGTAGATCTTTTTCCAGTATATTTTCATTTATTCCCCTTATTCTTATATTTTTTTTCCTTGATCTATCTTCCATAAGATTTATCTTCATATTTAATTCTTCCATTTTTTATCAAGAAACTGCCAACTTAACGACACAAACATTAACTTTTAAGAATATTTTAAGGAGCCACAATAATTTTGAGGGGGATACAGCTCAATGTATACTGTTGTGCAATTAGTTGGATAAAAGAAAGAGGTTATATCCATCTATAATTTTCATTATTTAGTCTTGCTACTACCACTGTAAACACTGACACAATTATGGTATACTCTTTTAACATGTGAAGTTAAAAAATGTCCTGTTAAAGTGAAATTAGCCTCTAGGGGCCTCATTCAAATCGGGGCCGTAAAACGACTGCAAGTCTGTGATTTCTTTCGATCGGGTTATGGCCCTGCGTAGTGCTACGTCTAGCACATCGCTTCTAGCCAATACTGTAATTTGTGGCCAAAGTCCTACTGGCTTGAAGAATGTGTTTCTGGCTTGAAGGCCATTCAAGACTGTCTTGCCCTATTCAAGCCCTACCTGCGATATGCCAACTTGCCAATGTAGTGCTTCTAATCCTCATGTCACCCCTAATGTTCCCCATCAATTACAGCTCTGTACAGTTACATAGTTACATAGTATTTATTTAAGGTTGAAAAAATACTTTCAGTCCATCAAGTTCAACCTTTTAAGATCTCCTCTGATCTGCAATATGCAGATTAACTATTAATTAGTTGTATATAAAAAAAAATCAAAAAAAATCAATTCCCTCCTGATCCCAGACACCGGCAACCAGACTTCACCCTGGATCAATACTGCCTCTCTAATTATCCATGATAACCCTGAATTCCCTTTTTAATTAGAAATAAATCCAGTCCCCTTTAAAAGTTATCTATCGAATCCGCTGTCACCACCTCCTCTGGTAGAGAATTCCACAGATTAACCACCCTTACTGTGAAGAACCCTTTTCTTTCTTTAAGGTGGAATCTTTTTACTTCTAACATCAAGGGATGTCCTCTTGTCAGTTGAAAACCTCTTGGCACAAAAAGCTCCCTTGACAAATCTTTATACTGACCCTGGATGTATTTATATAAAGTAATCATATCTCCTCTTAGATGCCTTTTTTGTAGAGAAAATAAGTTTAATTTGGTTAGTCTTTCTTCATAACTTAGCCCCTCCATTCCCCTTATTAGTTTTGTGGCCCTCCTCTGTACCTTTTCCAGCTCTAAAATGTCCTTGTACTCCATATTCCAAATGAGGGCGTACTAGAGATTTGTATAGTGGCAGAATTATATTTGCTTCCCTGGCTTCTATACCCTATATGTTATTTGCCTTTGCAGCTGTTGCTTGGCTTTGAGCACTGTTACCTAGGTGGTTGTCCACAAGCACTCCAAAATCCCTTTCAATATCCTATACACCTAGATTTGCTCCATTAAGATTATAAATTGCATGGCTATTTTCCTTCCCAGATGCATAACTTTACATTTACTCGTATAAAATCTCATCTGCCATTTAGATGCCCATTCTTCAATTTTATGTAAATCCCTTTGGAGGCAAAGCACATCACTATCTGATTTAATTACCTTGCACAACTTCGTGTCATCAGCAAAAATGGAGACACCACACTCCAATCCTACCTCTAAGTCATTAATAAATATGTTAAAAAGGAGAGGACCTAATACTGAACCCTGAGGAACCCCACTTACTACATTAGTCCAATCGAAGTATGTTCCATTTACAGCAACCCTTTGCTTACTGTCTTTTAGCCAGCTCTCAATCCATGAGCAGATATTTACTGCAACTCCTGTATCTTTTAGTTTGCACAATAGTCTCCCATGTGGCACTGTATCAAAAGCATTTGCAAGATCCAAAAAGACTACATCCACTGAGTTGCCTTGATCCAGGTTCCTACTAACCTCCTCATAGAAACTAATTAGATCTGTTTGACATGACCTATCCCTCATAAATCCATGTTGACTCCTACTTATAATCCTGTTCAAATAGACATATTCTTGTATATTATCCCTTATTAACCCTTCTCAAAGCTTCCCCACTACAGAAGTGAGGCTCACTGGTCTATAATTCCCCAGATTTGCTCTTGCTCCCTTTTTAAATATAGGTATCACATCAGCTTTTCTCCAGTCATCTGGTAGAGACCCTGTGTTGAGTGAATCTTGAAAAATTAAATATAATGGTTTGGCTATTACAGAACCCAGTTCCCTTAGTACCCTTGGATGTATTCCATCAGGACCCATTGAATAAATATTTGCCTTTAAAGAGTAAGGTCTTGGAGATTTAAATTACCCGCTGTGGCTCCTTATAGGGCCCATGGCACACTAATGCTTACCCCCATGCTGTGGGGGTATCGTAAGTACCCCTGCAGCAATTAACATTAACCCCCCTTATTCTGCGGGGTACCCATCAAGACCCTGGAGGGTCCTTACATTAACTCTTGCAACGAAGGTCCCAATTCGGACCTGGGCTGCATTAAAAATTCACCTTTCCCGCTGCGTGGGTCCTAAAAGGACCTTAACTTAAAGCACCCACGCTAAATAAAACAATTAAGCCCCACCACTGGGGACTATAATTACCCTCCCCCGAGCACCTAAAATTAACCCCATCACTCATGGGGTTCATTTATATATACCCGCCATGAGACTAAAATTACCCTCCTCAGTCCAATAAGTGTCTATATAGACCCCTATAGGACACTATTAACTCCTATATTAACACCATAAGTGCCTCCAGGACCCTCATGACACAAAGTACAAACACTACACTATGCTACTAACCATAAGCATACCCCATTAATCCTAACTAAACCCCATCAACCCCAACTGTAACCCTTTAACCCCATCTAAACCTATTTAACCCCATCTAGGCCTATTTAACCCCATCTCTTATGGGGCTCTAAACAGGACCCCATTAGTCTCCATGTAAACCCATCATTATGTGGGTCTATACAGATCCATATAAGCTTCAGTTGATCCCCCATAAGTACTATAAGGGTCTATAAAGACCCATTTGGGACAATAAGAACCCTAACATTAACCCCATAAGTGCCATGAGGGTCCTCCATGACCCTGAGTACAAACACTACACTACACTATTCCCCCCCAATAAGTGAAGAAATCTAAACCAAACCCCTCTGTCTAATGAACCTCCCTCCTCCCTATCCTATTAACTCCCCTCTACCCTAAACTATAAAGCCCTACTTACCTAACATCTACCCTAACCTATCAACATCCTCACTACCTACCTAACCCCCTTTTAACCCCCCCCCCACACCCAACTAATTACAAAAAAAATTACAAAATATACCAAAACTTAAGCTACAGGAAAAAAGCACCATTACTAAAATATTACAAACAATACTACAGAAAAAAATAACTACTCACATAAACAAAATTACAAGAACAAAAAAACACATCCCATTACAATAAATCAAAACCCAAACCCAACAATAAAACACAGTTAAAATATACCCCTAACTACATACATTTAACCCCTATCTACATACATTTAACCCCTAACTACATATAGGAATACCCCTATCTACATACATTTAACCCCTAACTACATACATAAATACCCCTATCTACATACATTTAACCCCTAACTACATACAGAAATACCCATATCTAGATACAGGAATACAGCTATCTACACAGATTTAACCACTAACTACATACAGGAATACCCATGTCTGCATACATTTAACCCCTAAATACATACAGTAATAAACCCTAAATCTCGCCTAAAACCACCCCCTCACTAAATCTACAATAGGGTAAAGAAGACTACTTACCTTGCCCAAATGCGATGATGGGTTTCTGGCCTTCATCCCTAGCATAAGGGACCATCCTTCATTTCAGAAGGTCCAGCGTTGGGCACCCCTAGGAAAAAAGAAACATAAAATGAATACAAAAATTAATCACAACATATAAACAATACATTCTAAAAAGAACACTTAAATTTCTGTGATGTCCCCATTCTTCTTCTAGTATTCACAGACAGGCCCCCTTGAAAATAAACTGTTGGACTAAAAAAAAAAAAAAAAAGAATCCTGGACGAGCTCCCCGCTGCAAATGAGGCTTGTAGCGCTTCTTCTGGTAAAACAATTAGGAAATGTCACCTTCTGATTGGCTGAAAATGCTGTCAATCATATTTCAGCCAATCAAAAGGCACAAGGTGTGAGCTAATCAGAATGTGATAAACCCCTATATCCAGTTCTGATTGGCTGATGGACCTGTCAAACATTTCTAATCCAAACATGAGGTGCTGTTCCCTTCAGCTAATCAGAATGCAATACACACACACACGGTGAATACAGTTGTAATTAGCTGAAGGCATCTGTGCCTTCTGATTGGCTGCAATTTGATTGACATTTACAACAGCCAATAAGAAGGTGCTATTCCCTTCAGCCAATCAGAATTAGTTACACCCTCGTGGGGTGTATCCCATTGTGATTGGCTCCAAGCATCTGTGCCTTCTGATTGGCTGATGTAACTGTCAATCAGATTGCAGCCAATCAGAAGATGCATATGCCTTCAGCCAATCACAATTGGATTCACCCCATGGGGGTGTATCCCATTCTGATTGGCTCACACCATGGCACCTTCTGATTGACTGAAATATTATTGACAGCGTTTTCAGCCAATCATAAGGCGCCATTTCCAATGTTTTCGTGCTAGAAGCCTCATTTGCAGCAGGGAGCTTCTCCAGGGAGGAGCTCTATTAGTTTTTTTAAAATGTTTAGGTCAATGTTTTTTTTTCAGCGGGCCCTGCCTGCCAACACTAGAAGAAGGACGGGGCCATAGAATGTATTGTTTATATGTTGTTTTTAGTGTTTGTATTCATTTTATGTTTCTTTTTTCCTAGCGGTGCAAGATGCTGGACCTGCAGCTATGAAGGATGGTCCCTTATGCTAGGGACAAAGGCCAGAAACCTGTCATCGCATTTGGGCAAGGTAAGTGGCCTTATTTACTCCATTATAGGTTTAGTGAGGGGGGGGGGGGGGGGGGTTTAAGTGAGTTTTAGGGTTTATTAATATATGTATTTAGGGGTTAAATGTATATAGATTGGGGAATTCATGTATGTAGTTAGGGTATTAATGTAAGTAGTTAGGTTATTAATGTATTTAGTCAGGGGTTAAATGTATGTAGATAGGGTATTAATGTAGTTAGGCGTATATTTGAACTGTTTTTTTATTGCTGGGTGTGGGTGTTTATTTGTTCTTGTAATTTTGTTTATGTGAGTTCTTTTTTATTTTTCTGTAGTGGTGCTTTTGTTATTTTTTGTAATGTTCTTTTTTCATTTTTGTAATGGTGTTCTTTTTTTATTTTGTGTAATCTAGCTTTTATTATTTCTTGTAATGGTGCTTTTTTATTTTCTGTAACTTAGAGCCATTTGTTTTTTTGTAATTTATTTATTTTTTATTTTTTGCAATTAGTGGGGTGTGCGGGGTTGAAAATGGGGGTAGGTAGTGTAGGTGTTAATAGGTTAGGGTAGGTGTAGTGTTTAATAGGATAGGGAGGAGGGAGGTTAATTAGTTAGAAGGGGGTTAGTTTAGATTTATTGGTTGATTGGTGGGGTACTGTAGTGTAGTGTTTGTATTCAGGGTCATGAGTGTCCTGGGTGACCCTCATGGCACTTATGGGGTTAATGTTAGGGTTCTTATTGTCCCAAAAGGGTCTTTATAGACCTGTATGGGACTGATGGGGTTAAATAGAGGAGTATGGGGGTCTGTATAGACCTTCATAATAGATGGGGTTAAATGGAGGCTTATGGGGATCTGTATACTTACAGTACCCCCGTGGCTTGGGGTAACCATTTGTGTGCCACGGGCCCTTTTAGGACCTGAGGTGAGGAATTAAAAAATTGTAAATGCTGCAGAGGTCCCGATTGGGACCCCTGCAGAAAGGGGTTAATGTGGGGACACTGTAGGGGTACCGATCAGGACCCCTGCAACAAGGAGCTAATGTGGGGATCCTCCAGGGGTCCCAATCGGGACCCTGCAGCATTGGGGGGATTAAAGTTTGTTGCCGCGGAGGTACTTACAGTAACCCCGCGGCTTGGGGTAACCATTTGTGTGTTGCTGGCAATTTAAGAACCAGCGGCGGGGAATTTAACATTTTTTAAATGCTGCAGGGTTCTCAATCAGGGCCCTGCAGCAAGGGGTTAATGTGGGGACACTTCAGGGGTCCCAATCGGGACCCCTGCAGCAAGGAGTTAATCTGGAGACACTGCAGTGGTCCCGATCAGGACCCCGCAGCATAAGGGGTTAATATTAGTTGCCGCAGGGGTACTTACAGTACCATCATGGCTTAGGGTAACCATTTGTGTGCCACAGGCCCTTTAAGGACCTGCGGCAGGGAATTTTAAATGTTTAAATGCTGCAAGGGTCCCGATCGGGACCCCTGCAGCAAGGGGTTAATGTGGGGACACTGCAGGGGTTCCAATTGGGACCCCTGCAGCAAGGGGTCAATGTGGAGACACTGCAGGGGTCTCGATCAGGGCCCCTGCATTATAGGGTTCATGTAGGGACACTGCAGGGGTCCCGATCGGGACCCCTGCAGCAAGGGGGTAATATGGGAACCCCTGCATTATACGGTTCATGTAGGGACACTGCAGAGGTCCAGATCGGGACCCGTACAGCAAGGGGATCTTCATTGGGAGCAGTGAGGAGGCTATGTAAGGGCTTAACAAGCCCTTGCAACTGCTCCTTGGTGTAAGTAAGCCCAAGTTGGCTTTTTGCCATTTCCGAGCTTGACAGAGGTGATCGCAAGGGGTGATCTCAGCAATTGAATAGCGATTAGCGATCTGGAGATTGCGGGCTTCACAGATCAAAGGCTTTGGGTGTAGTAGCTGGCGATTTCTCTAATTGCAAGGGATCGCAAGGGATCGCAGGTTGGAGAACGTAAGACGGTCGGAGCACGCAATTGGAGGGAAATTGAATAGCTAAGTAGTTTGCTGCCTCCCCTTGCGGCTACTTAATAAATATGTTTTATCAAACCAAGACTTGGCCAGGCAAAGTATTAGATATTTACACATGGGTAAGAAAAACCTTCAAGATGAAACATTACAAATGTCTCAAGATAGTGTGTATTCTGAGACATACACATCTCACTTCAATACTCCACTGTCACAAATAACATTATCAAGCAGGTGTTAAGATAAAGACACAGTGGTTTAGTCTATTGCCCCAAATACTTGGCAGACAATATGGGACAGAGGTCACACATATTAATATTAATCCAGTTTAATATTTTGTACCAGAGCGCTGTCAAGCGGATAGAAACAGATATACACAACATATTTATCAATACATTCTAATTTACACACATACATGCAAACAGGAAGAAACTATTTGTGAATGGTGGAAAACAACCTTGACAATGAGTAAGAAATAGTTTATCTATAGGCAGAGAGGAGGATTTTGTTTTTTTTCCTGGTTCTTGTATGGTCTTTCCTGCTTTTTCCTGGGGTCTTTCCGTTCTTACCCTGGGTCTTTTCTTCTGTACTATTTTCTGGCTGTTCTTTTTGTCTTATCTGACAGTCTTGTTCTGGGAGCATACCTGACTGTCATTCTGGGGCATAAACCTATTTCCCCTTCATGTGTTCCCTAAGAAATCATACTATATCTGTCTGTATCCAAATTCTATTCTATCTCTACAATACTTCCTAAAAAGAAAATGTACAACAACAGGGATTACTTCAGACTATCTTGAGAAGGAATCCTAATATGAGACAGATGTTATCCTATACATAGGTAATGCATAAACTTGTTTAACTTTATCATTTGTAATGGGGTTAAAATAGTTCAATATACCATAGTCCTTCTGTTACCCTTTTGGGAGTGGTCACTGAACCAAGACTAATTAGCACCTTCATTCCAGACTGTAGGTGTTAATCAATATATTTCCATCTGTACCCATATTCCCTAAAACAGACTGATTGATTTTATTCAATAATATAACCATTTAACGCTGTTACAAAACCAATTATTAAAACACCTATACAGCAAACCATACTTAGCAATACTCAACATATGTAGTCTTGTATCACACAATCAACACAGTCTTACATCATTATTGACTGAATTGACCAATTTGATAAATTAAATTAAATATAATCGATAAGACCATTAACCAAATAATAGCTTGCCAATACCTAAATACAAATGTTAATTAGCTTGCAATCTCAGATACAATATAACCAATGTTAATACATATTGCTTCAAAATATGTTTCTATATTCTAACTGCCATATAAATTGTTATACCATATTTTGCTGTTTACTACTTTCATAGAGTAACAGGTTATATTGCTAATTATTAATATCATATACTCTGTATCAAATAGACAGCTGATTGTTTATACACTCTGCGTATCATTTCTGAATTGCACTAACCAAGCATAAAGTGTGTTCTAACCAAACTTTATAAGAATATATAAACTGTTTATATACTCCTATATTGAACTAGCCCAATATAAATTGTAAAAAAATAAATTGCTAATCCACATTTGATAAGTTTGTACACACTGCTTATTGATTGCTGTATTGATATAACCAAATATAAAGGGTGTTAAGACTAATTGTTATCCAATCATTCAAAAGAGATTATAACAGACATCGGGTAGATTGTAGATTGTGATCTAACTAAATATCAAAGCTTACAAGTGTAAACACTTATAATTGGTTACCCTTGTTATTTACTGCTATACCAATAAATGCTATAAATTGATCCTCAAACTCAATTAATCTATACATTGTAATATTTTGAAAAACTATATTAATCTTTACAGTGTAATATTTATGTAACCTAAATTGCATGACAATACACAGGCCGTAAAATAGCTTACTTATACATACATACAAACACAGAAAAATTTGGGGGCCAAACCCCCCAAAAAACTCCTTAGAACTCTATTTGTTTTAGCACAGCTCAAGATTTACGAGTGCTAACCAATTAGGGTTGCACAAAATCGATATTCTTATAGACTCATAGCTCTAATTATATTTTCAAACTCGCAAAATAAAAAAGTATCAAGTTTCTGTCAAAAATATTACGAGTTCTGAAGAGCACTCACAAGCCATTTTTCAACCTTAACAGCTATTAAATGCAATACTGTACTTTAAAAATATGAGAAAGCATAGAAATACATTAAAATTAATTGTAGAACAGTCTCAAACCCACAAATATGCAACTAAAAATATTATTTGTTAATGTTTTTATTGTGAAATGGATAATGGATTAATACATGTCTAGGAACCCACATGGACTAAAACAGTTGCTTTAATTACTTTTAGTGATTTATACATTGCTGGATTGTGTGTCCGATCGCTAAATCTACTTCTCAACGCTAAAAATAAAATAAAAAATAAATGTTAATAAGGACCCGTGTACTGAGGGAACTGGGTTCTGTAATAGCCAAACCATTATATTTAATTTTTCAAGATTCACTCAACACAGGGTCTCTACCAGATGACTGGAGAAAAGCAGATGTGATACCTATATTTAAAAAGGGAGCAAGAGCAAATCCAGGGATTTATAGACCGTTGAGCCTCACTTCTGTAGTGGGGAAGCTTTTAGAAGGGTTAATAAGGGATAATATACAAGAATATATCTATTTGAACAGGATTATAAGTAAGAGTTAACATGGAATTATAAGGGGTAGGTCATGTCAAACAAATCTAATTCGTTTCTATGAGGAGGTTAGTAGGAACCTGGATCAAGGCGACTCAGTGGATGTAGTCTTTTTGGATTTTGCAAAGGCTTGGATTTTGCACATGGGAGACTATTGTGCAAACTAAGAGATACAGGAATTGCGGTAAATATCTGCTCATGGATTGAGAGCTGGCTAAAAGACAGGAAGCAAAGGGTTGTTATAAATGGAACATACTCCGATTGGACTATTGTGGTATGTGGGGTTCCTCAGGGTTCAGTATTAGGTCCTCTCCTTTTTAGCATATTTATTAATCTTAATAGAGCAAATCTAGGTGTATCTGACAATGAGAGGGATTTGGGAGTGCTTGTGGATAACCACCTAGGTAACAGTGCTCAAAGCCAAGCAGCAGCTGCAAAGGCAAATAAAATAAAAGCATGTATTAAGAAGGGTATAGAAGCAAGGGAAGCAAATATAATTCTCTTACTATACAAATCTCTAGTACGCCCTCTTTTGGAATATAGAGTACAATGTTGGGCACCACTTCATAAAAATGACATTTTAGAGCTGGAAAAGGTACAGAGAAGGGCCACAAAACTAATAAGGAGAATGGAGGGGCTAAGTTATGTAGAAAGACTTACCAAATTAAACTTTTTTTCTCTACAAAAAAGGCGTCTAAGAGGAGATATGATTACCTTATATAGACACTTCCAGGGTCAGTATAAAGATTTGTCAAGAGAGCTTTCTGTGCCAAGAGGTTTTCAACTGACAAGATGACACCCCTTGAGGTTAGAAGTAAAAAGATTCCACCTTAAAGAAAGAAAAGGGTTCTTCACAGTAACGGTGAAATTCTCTACCAGAGGAGGTGGAAACAGCGGATTCAATAGTTAACTTTAAAAATGGATTGGATATAATTTTAAATAAAAAAGGCATTCAGGGTTATCCTGCTTAATTAGAGAGGGAGTATTGATCCAGGGAGGAGTCTGATTGCCAGTATCTGGGGTTCTGGAAGAAATTCATTTTTTTCCCTTTTGAAACAATTGGCAAGTTTAATATTTTATTATGTTTTCCTTTCCTAATTAATAATTAATCTGAATGCTGCAGAATCGGAGATCTAAAAAGGTTGAACTTGAAGGACTAAAAGTATATGTAATTAGCACCAGCCGTTTCCCACTGACTCCTAGACAAATATATCTCTGTCATGCATACATTGGTGAAATCTACATATACAGTGGAGACCATGGGGAAAATGATAACACAAAGGAAAGGTGTGAACCCAAAGACATGGTTGTGTATACGTACTTTGTACCTGCCTCCACTGCAATCATTCAACAAAGTCACAATTTTGCTATCATACATTCAAATGATCATGTTTTAAATTACACAGAATGCAGTTATGAATAAATTAATTTATTCCTTGCATGAAAACGTAGTGCTTCATAGATGAAGAAAAAATATATAACTCAGAAAATGCAGTTTTGCAACAGGACACTGCACTAGTTGAATTATGGAACTTAAGCACATTTTTTTCATTTTCAACATTTGTTGTGCAAAAAAAAACATTTATTCTTTATCAGAAAATAAACTTATTTGTTTTTCAGATTATAATATGAGGATGGGGAAAGGAATCAGGTGAAGACATGACAAATGGGGGAAAGTACAGAAGCAATTGAAGAAAAACACTAATTTGCTTGCCCAGATTTATCTGCGTGACAGAAAAGTGAGTGAAATGTTCTAATGATTGTGTAATATCCATTAATATATCCAGACACGCCATATTTTTATGGAGCGTGTTTCTGTAGAGGGTGATAATACCCTTACAGGAGATCTTAAAAGGTTGAACTTGATGGACTAAAAGTATTTTTTCAACCGCATGAATTATGTAACTATGTAACTGTTAACTTTTCCAAAAGCCATATGTCTGATTATATTTGTTAACAGTTTGGTCAGTGGCGGCTTGTGAACTTTCAAGTTGGAGGGGCGCCAGGGCGAACAGTAGCCCCTCCCCTTTTCAAGCCACACCCATTTCCATAACTCCTCCCCTGAAGTCATAATGACCTTTATAAGCCCCGCCCAATGACCTTATACTTGTAAAGCCCATTGAAATACATATTCAGAAATGCAGCAATTTCAAGAAGTAAAGTAACAATGTGTTAAATTCATTGGTATACAATATAGATTGAAAAAACTTATGTGACAAGACTACAGCAATATCATAATTGCATCTATACGCATTAACAGAAAAATTAAAGCAGTGACACTTACCATTAGTCGGCTCTTCTTTTCAGGGTATTCACGTTCAGTAAGTTGACCAACGAGTACAAACAAATCTGCTGCCACATAGGGTTTGCACCTGGGGTTGGATGAAAACAAGCAAATCAATCGGACCATTCAAGAACAAAACCATACCTTAAAAACCTTAAAAGACCAAGTGGAACCATAAAGGTCCCAAACATACCTTAGAAGACCAAGTGTGACCATATAGGCCCCAACCGCACCTTAAAAACATTAAAAAACCAAGTGTGACCATATAGGCCCCAACCGCACTTTAAAAACCTTAAAAGACCAAGTGTGACCATATAGGCCCCAACCGCACCTTAAAAATCTTAAATAACCAAGTGTGACCAAATAGGCCCCAACCGCACCTTAAAAATCTTAAATAACCAATTTTGACCATATAGGCCCCAACTCACCTTAAAAACATTAAAAGACCAAGTGTGACCATATAGGCCCCAACCGCACCTTAAAAACCATAAAAGACCAAGTGTGACCATATACTCACCAACAGTTGACTCTCCTTCTCGGTGTATTCACGTTCAGTAAGTCAACCATCGAGTCCAAACAAATCTGCTTCCACAGAGAGTTTGCACCTGGGGGTGATAGAAAACAACAACAACAAAAAATTAGAACGTTCAAGACCCAAACCGTAACCTCTTAAAACCTTAAAAGACCAAGTGTGACCATATAGGCCCCAACCGCACCTTAAAAACCTTAAATGACCAAGTGTGACCATATAGGCCCCAACCGCACCTTAAAAACCTTAAATAACCAAGTGCGACCAAATAGGCCCCAACCGCACCTTAAAAACCTTAAATTACCAATTTTGACCATATAGGCCCCAACCGCACCTTAAAAACATTAAAAGACCAAGTGTGACCATATAGGCCCCAACCGCACCTTAAAAACCTTAAAAGACCAAGTGTGACCATATACTCACCAACAGTTGACTCTCCTTCTCGGGGTATTCACGTTCAGTAAGTCAACCAACGAGTCCACACAAATCTGCTTCCACAGAGAGTTTGCACCTGGGGGTGATAGAAAACAACAACAACAAAAAATTAGAACGTTCAAGACTTAAACCGTAACTTTTAAAACCTTAAAAGACCAAGTGTGACTATATAGGCCCCAACGCACCTTAAAAACCTTAAATAACCAAGTGTGATCATATAGGCCCCAACCGCACCTTAAAAACCTTAAATAACCAATTTTGAACATATAGGCCCCAACCGCACCTTAAAAACGTTAAAAGACCAAGTGTGACCATATAGGCCCCAACCGCACCTTAAAAACCTTAAATAACCAAGTGTGACCAAATAGGCCGCAACCGCACCTTAAAAACCTTAAAAGACCAAGTGTGACCATATAGGCCCCAACCGCACCTTAAAAACCTTAAAAGACCAAGTGTGACCATATACTCACCAACAGTTGACTCTCCTTCTCGGGGTATTCACGTTCAGTAAGTCAACCAATGAGTCCAAACAAATCTGCTTCCACAGAGAGTTTGCACCTGGGGGTGATCGAAAATAACAACAAAAAAAGATTAGAACATTCAAGACCCAAACCGTAACTTTTAAAACCTTAAAAGACCAAGTGTGACCATATAGGCCCCAACCGCACCTTAAAAACCTTAAATAACCAAGTGTGACCAAATAGGCCCCAACCGCACCTTAAAAATCTTAAATAACCAATTTTGACCATATAGGCCCCAACGCACCTTAAAAACATTAAAAGACCAAGTGTGACCATATAGGCCCCAACCGCACCTTAAAAACCATAAAAGACCAAGTGTGACAATATACTCACCAACAGTTGACTCTCCTTCTCGGGGTATTCACGTTCAGTAAGTCAACCATCGAGTCCAAACAAATCTGCTTCCACAGAGAGTTTGCACCTGGGGGTGATAGAAAACAACAACAACAAAAAATTAGAACGTTCAAGACCCAAACCGTAACTTTTAAAACCTTAAAAGACCAAGTGTTACCATATAGGCCCCAACCGCACCTTAAAAACCTTAAATAACCAAGTGTGACCATATAGGCCCCAACCGCACCTTAAAAACCTTAAATGACCAAGTGTGACCATATAGGCCCCAACCGCACCTTAAAAACCTTAAATAACCAAGTGTGACCAAATAGGCCCCAACCGCACCTTAAAAACCTTAAATTACCAATTTTGACCATATAGGCCCCAACCGCACCTTAAAAACATTAAAAGACCAAGTGTGACCATATAGGCCCCAACCGCACCTTAAAAACCTTAAAAGACCAAGTGTGACCATATAGGCCCCAACCGCACCTTAAAAACCTTAAAAGTCCAAGTGTGACCATATAGGCCCCAACTGCACCTTAAAAACCTTAAATAACCAAGTGTGACCAAATAGGCCCCAACCGCAACTTAAAAACCTTAAAAGACCAAGTGTGACCATATAGGCCCCAACCGCATCTTAAAAACCTTAAATGACCAAGTGTGACCATATGGGCCCCAACCGCAGCTTAAAAACATTAAAAGACCAAGTGTGACCATATAGGCCCCAACCGCATCTTAAAAACCTTAAAAGACCAAGTGTGACCATATACTCACCAACAGTTGACTCTCCTTCTCGGGGTATTCACGTTCAGTAAGTCAACCATCGAGTCCAAACAAATCTGCTTCCACAGAGAGTTTGCACCTGGGGGTGATAGAAAACAACAACAACAAAAAATTAGAACGTTCAAGACCCAAACCGTAACTTTTAAAACATTAAAAGACCAAGTGTTACCATATAGGCCCCAACCGCACCTTAAAAACCTTAAATAACCAAGTGTGACCATATAGGCCCCAACCGCACCTTAAAAACCTTAAATGACCAAGTGTGACCATATAGGCCCCAACCGCACCTTAAAAACCTTAAATAACCAAGTGTGACCAAATAGGCCCCAACCGCACCTTAAAAACCTTAAATTACCAATTTTGACCATATAGGCCCCAACCGCACCTTAAAAACATTAAAAGACCAAGTGTGACCATATAGGCCCCAACCGCACCTTAAAAACCTTAAAAGACCAAGTGTGACCATATACTCATCAACAGTTGACTCTCCTTCTCGGGGTATTCACGTTCAGTAAGTCAACCAACGAGTCCACACAAATCTGCTTCCACAGAGAGTTTGCACCTGGGGGTGATAGAAAACAACAACAAAAAATTAGAACGTTCAAGACCCAAACTGTAACTTTTAAAACCTTAAAAGACCAAGTGTGACCATATAGGCCCCAACCGCACCTTAAAAACCCTAAATAACCAAGTGTGACCAAATAGGCCCCAACCGCACCTTAAAAACCTTAAATAAACAATTTTGACCATATAGGCCCCAACCGCACCTTAAAAACCTTAAATAACCAAGTGTGACCAAATAGGCCCCAACCGCACCTTAAAAACCTTAAATAACCAATTTTGAACATATAGGCCCCAACCGCACCTTAAAAACCTTAAAACACCAAGTGTGACCATAAAGGCCCCAACCGCACCGTAAAAACCTTAAAAGACCAAGTGTGACCATATAGGCCCCAACCGCACCTTAAAAACCTTAAAAGACCAAGTGTGACCATATAGGCCCCAACCGCACCTTAAAAACCTTAAAAGACCAAGTGTAACCATATAGGCCCCAACCGCACCTTAAAAACATTAAAAGACCAAGTGTGACCATATAGGCCCCAACCGCACCTTAAAAACCTTAAAAGACCAAGTGTGACCATATACTCACCAACAGTTGACTCTCCTTCTCGGGTTATTCACGTTCAGTAAGACAACCAACGAGTCCAAACAAATCTGCTTCCACAGAGAGGTTGCACCTGGGGGTGATAGAAAACAACAATAAAAAAAAATTAGAACGCTCAAGACCCAAACCGTAACTTTTAAAACCTTAAAAGACCAAGTGTGACCATATAGGCCCCAACCGCACCTTAAAAACATTAAAAGACCAAGTGTGACCATATAGGCCCCAACGGCACCTTAAAAACCTTAAATAACCAAGTGTGACCAAATAGGCCCCAACCGCAACTTAAAAACCTTAAAAGACCAAGTGTGACCATATAGGCCCCAACCGCATCTTAAAAACCTTAAATGACCAAGTGTGACCATATGGGCCCCAACCGCAGCTTAAAAACATTAAAAGACCAAGTGTGACCATATAGGCCCCAACCGCATCTTAAAAACCTTAAAAGACCAAGTGTGACCATATACTCACCAACAGTTGACTCTCCTTCTCGGGGTATTCACGTTCAGTAAGTCAACCAACGAGTCCAAACAAATCTGCTTCCACAGAGAGTTTGCACCTGGGGGTGATAGAAAACAACACAAAAAAAAATTTGAACGTTCAAGACCCAAACCGTAACTTTTAAAACCATAAAAGACCAAGTGTGACCATATAGGCCCCAACCGCACCTTAAAAATCTTAAAAGACCAAGTGTGACCATATAAACCCCAACCGCACGTTATAAACCTTAAATAACCAAGTGTGACCATATAGGCCCCAACCGCACCTTAAAAACCTTAAATGACCAAGTGTGACCAAATAGGCCCCAATCGCACCTTAAAAACCTTAAATAACCAATTTTGAACATATAGGCCCCAACCGCACCTTAAAATCCTTAAAAGACCAAGTGTGACCATAAAGGCCCCAACCGCACCTTAAAAACCTTAAATAAACAAGTGTGACCAAATAAGCCCCAACCGCACCTTAAAAACCTTAAAAGACCAAGTGTAACCATATAGGCCCCAACCGCACCTTAAAAACATTAAAAGACCAAGTGTGACCATTTAGGCCCCAACCGCACCTTAAAAACCTTAAATGACCAAGTGTGACCATATAGGCCCCAACCGCACCTTAAAAACCTTAAAAGTCCAAGTGTGACCATATAGGCCCCAACTGCACCTTAAAAACCTTAAATAACCAAGTGTGACCAAATAGGCCCCAACCGCACCTTAAAAACCTTAAAAGACCAAGTGTGACCATATAGGCCCCACCTGCATCTTAAAAACCTTAAATGACCAAGTGTGACCATATAGGCCCCAACCGCACCTTAAAAACCTTAAATGACCAAGTGTGACCATATGGGCCCCAACCGCACCTTAAAAACCTTAAATGACCAAGTGTGACCATATAGGCCCCAACATTATCTTAAAAACCTTAAAAGACCAAGTGGGACCATATAGGCCCCAACCGCACCTTAAAAACCTTAAAAGACCAAGTGTGACCATATAGGCCCCAAACGCACCTTAAAAACCTTAAAAGACCAAGTGTGACCATATAGGCCCCAACCGCACCTTAAAAACCTTAAATAACCAATCAAAACCATATAGGCCCAAACTGTACATTAAAATTTTTTAAATAAAAATACAAAAAATATATATATATATATATATTGAGATATATATATATATATATATATTGATTATATATATATATATATGTTATGGATGATAATTAGGAAAATGTCTTTTCATGTTATTATCTTTGTCTGCATTCCTTACTCACTTATATATTTATTAATGAGAAGAAGGTTACTTAAAATGGAGGATGAAACTACAAACAACATGGCTTCAGAACTACAAATGGGAGTGGCCTGATGATGCATACATCCGTGACCAAATAAGGACAAATGAACGGTTCCTCCCTAAACTGACCAGTATGATGACGACACACTGCAGCATTTTTGAACCAATCAATAAAGCTATTAATTCCTAGACAAAGGAATCATGTGACGTTTGATCAGATAACGTTTTCTACATATAAACGTGTAAACTGCCATTTTAATACAGAGCGCTTTGAGAACTACTATACAGAAACACCGTGTCTGTGTCTTATTTCTCTGGAACGTGCACATTCCACACTAATTGGAGCAGCAACAGATATTTAATACAGACTTTGAAGTCTTATCTAAATCAGTTGGCGCCTCAACGTGGGGCCTTGAGTTTATGACCTGACAATAGCCGAGAAGGAGCGAAGTGGTGACTTTCAACAGCAGAAGGAACCTTCAGAAAATTTGTCTGGTAAGGTCGACATTTAGTACTGTGCAAGTCGCTATTTCTTTCTCGGCTATTGGCAGGCATTCAAAGCACAGGTTGTTTAGCTTGCTCAAGGTCCGTTTTAAAAAACCTGTGATAATAGATATCTGTTGCCGGTGTGTGTGTGTGTGTGGTCTGTTGGTGTTGTGAGTAGAGATTCTTTAGACATATGGTTCAGGACCCACACACATGTGTATTTGTGACTATCTGGAAGACGGATGATTTGTACCCAGTGTCGTACAGATACATATAAACCAGAGGTCGCAAATACGAACTTGCATATGTGTGCCCTGGGGAAATATATATATATTTTTCCCTGGGAAATGTCTATGCATGTTGGATAGACGATATCCCTTGAGGGTCATGATGTTCGGGCCGGAAGAAGTAGCTTGAAAACTTTAAGGGACGTCTGTCATTCACTACGGGTGGTTAAAAAAAACGTGTGTGTGACGTATAATGCGCATGGTCTTGAAATCATCTTTGTGTCTTTTGAATCTAAAGGTTTCTGCAGAAAAGGTTTGATGATTATAATGTTATATGCTATGTCACTGCTGGTTGTTATGCATGTTTTGATAAGAAATGCAGTTTAGAACTTCTCTCCCTAAAGAAAAAACTACAAGCTGATCTCTCTCTGTGTGTTTTGACCTTGGTCACAGCTGTAGAGAGAGACTGAGAGAGAGAGAGAAATTCCTCATCCACCCCCTCCCATCTGGTTTAACTATTTGAAGGACGAATCATAGAATTCTTCCTACGCCAATGCTAGGTTGTATTTGAAGGTGTTAACATATTTTACTGTATTGCTATGCTGTTTAAGGTATGAACACAGAAATATTAAGGAACTTTTCCTTACATACATTTATATAATATTCTGATTGCTTTCGTTTATAAAGTAGATGGATTGTCTTGTGTTTGCTGCAAGTAAATGTGTGAGTATTTGCTGTAATTCCTTTCTTTGCAATACAATTGAGGAATGCAGGTTAGAGAATTTGTGTCCATCACTGAAATCAGTGGAGGATTTATAGTTTATCTTGTTTGTAAGTGTAAGACAGGTGTGTTTGTGAAGTACATACGAATGCGTGTATTCTTTTGAAACATTTTGTCTGAAGTTTCTGTGTGTTCGATACTGTACTCTTTGAAGAGGGAGGTGACCGGTTTGCATTGTATGAGAGGGATTGGCCACCCCATCTTATGACAAAGCAAAGCAAACCACTCCCCTTCCCTCCTCCCATCTACTCTGCGTGCGTATTAGAGTTTTATGTGAAAATATGTCTGTCTGTATTATTGAGAGAAGAATGGTGTTTGCTACATTTTAGTGGGTTGTGGAACAAAGACACCATGAAATTCTTAACACACAGCCACCGCCCCATCATGGCTCCCAACTTATGAAAAAGGGAGTTGACTAACTTTAGGACCAACCTCTTTTAAAACCTATGACGAAGCATTTACTATGCTACCTCTGCTGGAGTCAGTGCCCTGTATCCACTACTCCTTGGGAATATTAATCTTTCTTAAAAGGAAGGTATAGGAGACATTCAATGTTTTATTAAGCTTCTTAAGCTTTTATTAGCAATCTCTGCTCATGTAAATCAACTCCTACATGCCTGTCTGCAACGCTGATACAGAATTCTGTGAGTTATTAATAGAATGCGCTCCGGATGAAACAGTAAATCAGTCTATTAATTTGTCAGATATTATACAAGATAAAACAGCCAGTGGTAATATATAATTCCTGCTGGGAGCAGCCTTTGTGGAAGGATTGAAGAGAAGGGAAGTTTTTCTCTGTCCCCTCAGGAGATCCTTATTATCCTCAGCAATTGAAGTTTAAATCTGATGTATTTATTGATTATGTGATTGTTTTATCTCAAGCACTGACTAAAATACATGCACAAGTGTTTTCTCCTATTCCAGATCCAGAAGTAGACACTGGTACTCATCAACTACTTCCTGGAGCTTGGGTCCTGGTTAAGAGATTTGTGAAAAAGAATCCTCTGAAATCCAGATATGATGATCCCTTTCAAGTTCTTCAGTTAAACTTGAAGGACGGCCTACTTGGATCCATGCATCTTATTGCAAGCAGCACCAGACCCACAGCAGCCAACATCATGATGATCATAACACATATCCTTTTCTGTCTGTTCTTAACTAAAGTAGAACCTTCTGCATTCATTAGTGAGAAGAAAGATGGTATTACATTTTGGTACAATCCATCTAAACCACATATGATCACATTGTCCTTTGATTATTGTCATGTTGTATGTTGCCAACAGCTAAGCGTGACTCAACAATGTAACTTGTACAAATACACTCACAGCACATCTATACACATATGTGTTACAGATCAGACTTGGGGAAAAGATTGTAGTCATTGGGAAGCTGTAGGATGGAACACTGGGACAGCTTGGGGCTACAGACCACAGAGTGCCTCGGATAGAACAGATTTGAGTGGAAGCCCTTTACTTGAACGTATGACTCTAATAAAGCCAGGCAAATGCTCGCCAAATGGCAAGACTGGAGCTAACATGCGACTTACCCACAGACCCACAGACGCAGGTACATACCTACTGGGTGACTGGGTTAGAGGAGAAGCAAAAGGACGGATTGGTAAATTTATGCTCAGAGATCTAAATGCACCACTCATATCAGAAGGACTAATGCAAGTACAACACACTCAGGCATTACCCCAGATGACTGATATCAGTGAACCTAGGCACTGTTCCACTTATGGTAACTATGAAGGAAGAAGTGGAGTGTTAGTTGGGAATTATTGTAAGTTAAGTACGGGACTGAAGCGAATAGTTCCTAGAATGTTATAGTAAGTGATTTGGAAGAAAGATTTTACATGTGAATTTGATCCAAAATGGAGTTTGTATTTGAATAGTTTGCAAATATTAAATACAGGAAAAGAAAACAGGCAGCCCTTAACCCCCGAACTAATCCTTCTACATATATGATGTATATAGTCCGTGGCTATCCTCTGACAGTTCTGGCACCACATAATATTGCAGCCATCATACAGCAGACTACCTAAGCACATGACTACAGCCAGACACCTCTGTCTGAAATGTTCCCTCCTTCTACCAGACAATGTTACTTTACAGAGATGCTATGTTCTCAATCCAGCCACTCTCTTACCATTTCCAGAGGGGGGAGAAAGGAAGATGGATAATTTTGTACAGCCTGATTGTACAACCTGATTTTGAACCCAAACTCAGGAATAACGAATCTATATGTAACAAGACGTCTACTGGAAGGTGGTGGAAACGGCCAGACGCTCACAGATGAGACACAAGACCCTCTATATTGCACGCTGTGGAATAAACATCTCCAGGCCGAGATTTCCAATATGAAGCAAGTCTCACTAAATTGAAGCAGGTCACCTTAAACCTAAAGACATTGTACAACAATGCAGCAGGAGATAGTGCCCTTACGGTGGAGCTCCCGCAAGAAGCAGAGGCGCTCTACAAGCATTGGGATACAGAAATTCCACATGTTGCAATATCCAAGTTCGCACCGGATGGATGGAAGACAATGGGAGCTGCATTAAAATGGTGGGAATCTGCAGAGGAAGAGGAAGGAGTGGAAAAGAAAACTCTCCGCTGGCGAGCAGACAGCACTCCCAGTATACAAGCCAGAGACCCATATGCAGTCCCAGGACTCACAAATCCACCCCATGACTGCCTTCAACAAATGGAAATGGAGACCTTACACCTTGCGAATGTAAAAGACCTTGCCCTGACAGACCCAGACATCACTCTGTATGTGGATGGATCAAGGTAGGCTGATGAGAATGGAAAATATCACACAGGATATGCTGTGACTACGGAAAAATATGTGATGCGAGCCTTCTCACTACCTCCCTCCATGTCAGCACAAGAAGCAGAGTTGATTGCATTGACCAAGGCCTGTGAGGTTGCGACAGGAGTCCGAGCCAACATCTACACAGACTCAAGATATGCTCTGGGAATGACTCAAGACTTTGAAGTAATCTGGAGAGCTAGAGGATTCATGACAGCCGCAGGTACTCCAGTGAAGCATGACAAAGCAATCTGTGAACTACTAGATGCTTTAGCACTCCCGAAGGAAGTAGCCATACTGAAAGTAAAGGCACATGGGAAGCTAAATTCAGACGAAGCACGAGGAAACCATCTAGCAGACCAGATGGCTAAGAAGGCAGCAATGGTATCACAGGAAATGGAAAGGAGAGAGGTGGATGGAGAAATAAACATTTATACAATACAAACTCTGCCAACAGATTTAAGATTGCTCAAAGAATTGCAAAAGACGGCAGGTCCAGAAGAAGTGAACAATGGAGGAAAACGTACCCTGTGATGACTAGTAATCCCCACCCAGGGAGAGGTATAACTGAGTACCCTGGAAATTATAAGTGTTACAGGAGCAACGTTTCTCAGGGGTTCAACTTACAGAGGTTCCCAAGTGGGCCATAATGCCGTTACACATTGTTCCAACCTATTATGGTGATCTAGATAGTGTTCCTCAGACACAGTCCAGAAGGAAGAGACATACATCGTCATCTGAACCTAGAGAAAGTTTTGATTCCCATGTGTACATAGATCCTATTGGAGTCCCAAGGGGGGTGCTTGATGAGTTCAAGGGCCGAAACCAGATAGCCGCAGGATTTGAATCACTGATACCAATGATTGGTGTAAATAAAAATGTTGCTTGAATCAATTATATATATATATATATATATTATAACCAACAAAGGTTTGTGGATTATACAAGAGACGCTCTGCAAGGAGTTGCAGAACAATTGAAGGCCACATCACACATGGCCTTCCAGAATAGAATGGCACTAGACATGCTAGAAAGGGGGGTGGTGTAAAATTCTCCCCGACACTGACACTGGCAACTGTTGCACCTACATACCTGATAATATTGGTCCAAACGGTAAGATTACTTTAGCCATTAAAGAACTAAACAACTTGGCAAAAGAATTGAAGGAGAATTCTGGAAACACAGACTATTGGGATAAATGGTTTGGGTGGCAGAGAGTATTGTTACAAGTTGACATTGTCTTTCTTTCAATACTGATAACTCTTACATTTGTTACCTGCTGTATTACCCCATGTGTCCGAACATATTTTTATGAAGTCAGTTACTGGAGTCACATCAACCTTTGTGCACCGAGAATTTTGTGATGATGACAACTGTGAGGAGTCACATAGAGTGTTACGGTCTATTGTATCTAGGAGTAAGGTTTCCACATAAACCCCTTGTCCCACATGTTCCTGATACAAGGGGCTAGGGAAAGGCATCTGACTTGTCTGTGACAGTGGCAGGAGGGGCCATGGGTAAGCCATGGCTACTCAAATGTACAAAGAAGAACGGGCGTTCACAGCACAGATGTTTAGGGCTTTCTAGCAGTCATGCACCTCATCCTCAGGGACAGATATACACCTAGTGTTTAGGGGGGAGTTTACCCCTCATCACGCATTAACATAAGTACAGCTGCTTTTCTTAGGTTGCACACTCATTAATAACATAAAAACAGTACATTTTAGGGGGGACTGTTATGGATGATAATTAGGAAAATGTCTTTTCATGTTATTATCTTTGTCTGCATTCCTTACTCACTTATATATTTATTAATGAGAAGAAGGTTACTTAAAATGGAGGATGAAACTACAAACAACATGGCTTCAGAACTACAAATGGGAGTGGCCTGATGATGCATACATCCGTGACCAAATAAGGACAAATGAACGGTTCCTCCCTAAACTGACCAGTATGATGACGACACACTGCAGCATTTTTGAACCAATCAATAAAGCTATTAATTCCTAGACAAAGGAATCATGTGACGTTTGATCAGATAACGTTTTCTACATATAAACGTGTAAACTGCCATTTTAATACAGAGCGCTTTGAGAACTACTATACAGAAACACCGTGTCTGTGTCTTATTTCTCTGGAATGTGGACATTCCACACTAATTGGAAAAGCAACAGATATTTAATACAGATTTTGAAGTCTTATCTAAATCAGTTATATATATATATATATATATATATATATTGATATATATAATTAATTATATAGATAATATTATATATATATATATATATATATATATATATATATATATATATATATATATAACAATCATTTAGTGTATGGTAAGCACAAGAGTGAGACAAGCTCTCCACCGTACAAAGTACAGAAAACGCATAATACATTAATAAGGCCATTTGCATGTCTAAAAGGCGGGGATATGCAAATGAGAATACAATGTACCTCACCCTTTTAATCCAAAAATAGTAACTTTATACATTGCTCCCTTAAAGCATATGCCCGCTGTATTAAACAGCTTTTAAGCAAAGCATCGGGTTGGATTTTACACAAACCAAGAATCACTCATATACAGGCCTGTTTCAAGCTTTTGGCTATCAACAGTATGAGGTAGATTCTGGTTTGTGCAA
The DNA here is from genome assembly GCA_027410445.1 of Discoglossus pictus. Lineage (NCBI taxonomy): Eukaryota > Metazoa > Chordata > Amphibia > Anura > Alytidae > Discoglossus > Discoglossus pictus. The sequence continues at coordinate 9,592,148 of CM050176.1, forward strand.
TAGATTTTGTAGGATTGGGTATTCCACAACAATCATTTAGTGTATGGTGAGTACACTAAATGATTGTTGTGGAATACCCAATCCTACAAAATCTATTGCACAAACCAGAATCTACCTCATACTGATGATAGCCAAAAGCTTGAAACAGGCCTGTATATGAGTGATTCTTGGTTTGTGTAAAATCCAACCCGATGCTTTGCTTAAAAGCTGTTTAATAAAGTGGCCATATGCTTTAAGGGAGCAATGTATAAAGTTGCTATTTTTGGATTAAAAGGGTGAGGTACATTGTATTCTCATTTGCATATCCCCGCCTTTTAGACATGCAAATGGCCTTATTAATGTATTATTCGTTTTCTATATATATATATATATATATATATATATATATATATATATATATATAGATATATATATATATATATAGATATATATATATATTGATATATATATATATATCAATATATATATCAATATATATATATATATATATATATATATATATATAAATATATATCTCGATATATATATATATATATATATAAATCAATCAATATATCCATCAATCAATATATAAATCAATCAATATATATATATATATATATATATATATATATATCTCAATATATGTATATATATATATATATATATATATATATATATATATATATCTCAATATATATATATATATATCTATCAATCAATATATCTATCAATCAATATATATATATATATATATATATATATAATTTATTTATCTCAATATCAATTATAATCTCAATTTTAGTTTCCTTAAAAAAATGTTTTCCATCTTACTCAGTATTAGGGATTTAGGCTAAATACTATGATATAAAGGGTTAAATTCTATTAAGGAATCCACCATGTATCTATTTATGGGACCCTATATGTACACCCTAATATTATTATTTATTGCTTTCCTCATCCAGTGGGTAAGCAAATTATAGGAAAGCACAATTTTATCTAAAAAGCAACAAAGTGATTTAAAAATTAATAGTGTATAAAGTGGAGTTCCTGGCCAAATACCATCTCCATATAGAAAAAAGGAGGACTATGGAACAAATGGGTATCAAGGGTGATAATGGAATACTTAATACCATATATATAATATAGGACTTTATATAGTGATGAACAATGCCTCCCCACAAAGGCCTGTGTTCATAATTTAATTTGTCCTATTTGAAAAAGAGGTATTATAGTACATAACCACATATCAGTCATAATTCACAATGTGGATACAAATCTATATACATCACCACTTGTAAAGAGCCCTGATTTTCAGTGTTCCAAAAAATACAGTTTGCATCACCAGGGAGGCTTGGTCCAGGCAAATATTTTCATTACCAACCGGTTTCGATGATATCAATCATCTTTATCAAGGTCTACTCCAGCTCCATCATTTTTTGGAACACTGGAAATCGCGGCTCTTTACAAGTGGTGATGTATATAGATTTGTATCCACATTGTGAATTATGACTGATATGTGGTTACTAGCGACTTGCCCGTCAAAAAATGACAGCAATGTGATGTATAAGTTGTTTAGTTATTAATATAGATATTTGACACTTGTAAGTATTGTGATATGAACGTGTATTTTTGTAAAATGTTGAGGTAATGGTTTTTTAACATGAAATTTGTATCTGAAGAATTGTTAACTTCAATATACATTGAATCCAGAGGAAAGCAAAGAGTAAAAAGCCTTGTTGAAACGTCCACAATTTTAACATGAAGTTTAAAATATATGTAAGCAATAAACTTGAAAGTATATTTTTTGAAACTTGAACTTTATTTTCTTTGTAACTTTGGAACTTGACAAAACATTTGTAGAATTTGGAACATTATAAACAGTAGCATAGTGAATACATTTTGTAACATAATTTTGTATTATAAGTATTAACAATTGAATGTAAAATCAGTTGCACTTTAAAGTAATCATTATAGTAAACTTCAGGTAATGGTTTTTTAACATGCAATTTCTATCTGAAGAATTGTTAAATTGAATATACATTTAATGCAGAGTAAGAGAAACATTATAAAAACCCACCTTTAAACGTACCCAATTTTAACATGAAGTTTGTAATATGTTTAAGTCAGATACTTATTATGTGTGTAAGTAAGAAACTTTAAAAAACATTTTTACAACTTGTAACATTATAAACAGTAACATAGTGAATTAATATTTAAACATAATTTTGTATTAAAAGTATTAACATTTGAATGTAAAAACAGTTGAACTTTAAATTAATCAGTATTAACATGCAATTTCTATCAGAATAATTGTTAACTTCAATATACATTGAATGGAGAGGAAGGCATACAGTAAAAACTCTCCTTAAAACGTACCCAATGAAAGTAATTCCTACCTGACCACATGAACTGGCGATAAACATTAATCCAGGGAGTAATATTAAGATAACAGACAATATTTACATTGTGACTTAAAAGGTGCTTGAGTTCTTAACATGAACTTTGTAATATGTTGAATGAAAGAACTTGAAAATATTGTTTTCAAATTTGTAACATTAGAAACAGTAACATAGTGACTTATCATTTTAACATAATTTGTCCGAAAAATGCAAGGCAAGTATTTTGTGAGGCGAATCATCCATAAACAGTACTTCCATTAATTATGACTGAATTAAACAACAAATTGTTATGTATTTTTGAATGCTTTTAAAACATTTTTGCATGGCTTTAATTTGTATCCTGCAAAGTTATAGTACTTCATAGTAGACAATGTTTTTAGTAAAAATATGTCCATCTTCTAAAAAATCACCTTGACTTTCATTCTTTTCAATGTAAACTTTAATAGCCTGTGGATTTTTGCACCGTGACAACGCAACGTACAATTGACCATGTGCAAATACTGGTTCTTCCAAGAAAATACCCACAGATTTGAAAGTTTGACCTTGTGATTTATTAATGGTCATGGCAAATGCCATAATAATGGGAAATTGTCTTCTGTGAAGTATAAAAGGGAGACTACTTTCACTTGGTGCTAAATCTATTCTTGGTATGAAAACTCTCTCTCCCTTATGGGTACCAGTTAAAAATTCAGCATCTATAAAATGGTCCTTTAATTGTTGAACAATTAATCTTGTCCCATTGCATAGGCCTTTTTTGGGGTTCATATTTCGCAGTAACATGATAATTGCACCTTTCTTTAGCTGCAAAATATGTGGTGGCATTCCAGAAGGAGTTAGTGAGTTTATGAATTCAGTCGAAAAGTTAGCCTGACTTTCATTGTCATCAGCAAGTACAGAATCAGCACTGTGATAATTTCTTTGTGGTGCATTAATTTTTTTAAAGATTTCATTATTGAGGATTAATGCATCTTTATTTTTACATGTCAGTATGACTTGGTTGGCAAGCTCGGGATATTCTTCGTTATTTATGCTCCCTTCAAATATAGCCGATATAATATCTTGTTGACAAATCATATGAGGTGGGATCTCTACACTGTCGTCAGCTAAATGTAGTATTTTTTCTGTTCTGCCTTCTCCAATTTTAATAAGCCAATCATTGAAATTAGTTTGGCCTTTTGATCTCATATTTTGTTGCAGTTGAAGATGGGTAAAATGTTTCCATACTGTGCTTGACTTTATACAGGTTTCGATAATGTCAGTTCGATTTCCATGTACAACGACAGGTAATGTTTGTCTAAAATCGCCACCCAACAACATTACCTTTCCACCAAATGGAAAAATATTATCCATGACTTCACGAAGCAAATGGTCAATACATTGGAGGGCATAGCATGACATCATTGTGGCCTCATCTATTATAATTAATTTACATTTCTTCAATTTCTTTCCTTGTAATGATGTCATGCGAATATCTGACACAGAAGTTTCTAAAATAGGCAATGGCAGTTTAAATCCACTATAAACTGTTCTTCCACCTTCTAATAAAAGTGCAGCAATTCCAGTAGTGGCAAACGCAATTGCTATTTGACCTTGTGCTCGTACTGGACTCATTAATAAATTATACAGATAGGTTTTTCCTGATCCGCCAGGTCCATCAAGATAGAAATAACGCTCTGTCACCATGTCATCATCTATTGCATTTTTAATGGCATGAAATGCTTGCAATTGTAGTTTATTTAAAGTTGCAAGTCTTTCTTCTGGTATTTCTGCTTGTAGTTGAATGTCATAGTCTTCAAAGTTTATGTCATCTATAAGACCTGGATCAGGCAAATTAAAACTTGCACAACTTAATCCATGTGTTAAAAATACTTCTTGGATTTCCATTAATGCTTTTAAGTGTGCAATGGGTTCATTGTATCGTCGCATAAAGTCTTCAGCCATATTACTTTTAAAAGTCATTTAAAAGTTCTTAAGTGTTCAAAACTTTGTGCTCCTGGAACATTTAAAAGTAATATCCGTAAGCAAAAACGTTCAACATCTGTGTAAATTCTTGGAATTATTTTATTGCCTCTGGTTTTTCTTGGTCTCCATAATCCATTCACAAAAACATAGTGATATGGAATTTCAATATATAAGTATTGTGTTGCTTGAGCATCAGTGGAATTTAATTCAAACCATGCAGTTAGTGTAGTGTGACGATCTTCACTTTGGGCCAATGCATTCATTTCATTTCCAGCACGGAAATAGACTAAATGTCGTTGTGGCAAATGTACTGCTAATCTATATACTGCATGTGATCTATCATGCATTTCAAATTTTAAAAGCCGCCATATAGCTTCTGGCGCACTGACATAGCGAGCATCTACATGAGATGCAAGTTCATCATGTACTAACTCACTACATTCAGGGTTGTCTGCACTTTTGACGACTACAGTAGCTGCATCATAGCCTTTGTAAATATATTTGTAGACATATTTAATGGATTTGATGGAAGTGCAGGCTTCTACGTTGATGTGGGCGTTGTACTTCATGAGTAAATGTGGATTGTAGGGTACTACATATCTATTGTCCACTTTTTTTCCACGAATAATGGCACTATCTCCTTCTCTTCTTTTATAAAGTGGATAGCCATCACAATTTGCATATGTTTTGTCTCTATAAGCTTTTGGAAATTCTTTGGAACATTTATTATTTTCCATACATGGTGATTGTGGATTAAGGTCGCCACAGGGTCCATGAATCATGCGATGAGTAACAATCTCATATAGTCTACCATATAGTTCTGGATCTGGTAGTTCAGCAACTATGACTGCATCCACTTTGTCCGAAGTATCTAATTTATCTTTCTCCTGAAGTATTATGAGAAGATGTGCATGTGGAAGGCCTCTTTTTTGAAATTCAATGGTATATACATAAGCAAGACATTTGCCAAATAACTGATTTATAGTGAAGTCAGGTATTAATTCATTTAATTTGATCTTAAAAACTCTGGCTACTAAATCTGGTCGATCGGAAGCAGTTTGTCCAAGAAGTAGATTTTGTGTAATTTCTGGCCATTGTGGATTACATGTAAATGTCAGAAATAAATTGGGTTTGCCAAATTTGGTGACAATAGCCATAGCATCATTGTATCTTTCTCTCATATTTCGAGGAGATCCTTGAAAGGAAGATGGTAAAATGATGGCTTTGCCAGCTGTCATGTCTCTGCTTGTAGCCAAGTCAGCAACATAGTCCATGAGTCCAGAATATTGTTCTACACATAGTTTATCTTGTTGATATTTTATAAAGTTTAAATTATTTGCCTCAACTTGCAAATATGAATCAATAATCCATTGTTGGGTTAGTTTTCCACCACATAAAATTGGATTAAATCCATGTCGAATGGCAATTTGAGCTACTTTAAATTCAAGCATAGAAACATTATTTCGGATTCTGGCTTTAGCATTCGGGTAACTGGGAAGGGTTAATTTTGGTTGCCAACCTGCTTCTCCATGTGGGAAAAAGATGAGATATGTCATTGGATCTAAATTTGGACTTAAGATATTCATATTAATAAATGGTTGCTCCTTATTTCTGGGATATATTCTAATGTCTCTTTGAAATGGTGGTTCTCCTTCATCATTTTGAAACACCATTGCAACCTCATTTGATGTTGGCAAGTTATAACGACGTTTATCAGTATGTCTGTCTCTTTTAAGCACCATATTAACCTTTGGCATTGGTAATTGATGTCTTTGTGCAGGAAGTAGTTGTTCATTTTCTACTTCTGCCAATTTTTTGTAAGCTTTACTGTAGGGATTGTTGTCCATAATGTTATTTAGCTCTATGAAAACACTGGGGCCCTCATTCAATTGTAATTTGGCCAATTGAATAGGGCTCTAAATAAGCATATAAACATATTTTTTTTAAGAAGTTTTTGGTTAGTGAACTTTTATCCAAAAGCATGGTCTTCACTAACTAAAAATTTCTTTAAAAAATATATGCTATGTGCTTATTTAGAGCCATATTCAATTGGCCAAATCGCAATTGAATGAGGCCCTGGGTAAGCATTTTTTATTTTCTTCCATCTGCATACGTTGGTCAACAGCTTCCATTGTATCTAGGACATATAGTTGAGCGAATTTTCTTTGCTCTCCTTCCTCTGGATGTAAATGGGAAGTACGATGATAAATTTGGCCTTGGACTTTAAAACAGTAAGGACCATGTCCTGGTACATTAGCAGCTAATGTTGCCCCCATAGATGCAAAGGATATGGTACTATTGTAGGATCTTATGTTTTTCTTAAAATTTTTGTAGTTTGGAAAAGTAGGTTCAGTCATAATATTTTGTAAATAGATTGGAAATTCTTTCCTTTCTGGAAGTTTGAACTTGCCTTTTTGACAGCAACTAATAAATTGGCCATCTCTGGGTCTCTCTTGTTTAAAATAATAAGCCTCACAAAACTGACATTGAGTAGTCATGTCCCCACAACTATGAACCTCTACTGCTAAAGACTTGAGTAAAGGACAATTTGCAAAGCATATAGGAGTTTGACTTGCATATTCATCAGGTGAAAAGTCATGGAATGTTTGAACAACAGGTTCTAAATGCTTAGTTTTTTTTTGTGACTTTTCTTGGTATATGTTGTCCTGGTTTTGGTGAAATGTCCTATAAGGTTTCAGTAACAGGTTGTAAATGCTTTGTTTTTGTAGTTGCTTTTTTTGGTCTGTCTTTAATTGTATCTTGTAAAATGTCATCTGATGTTTGAGGAACAGGTTGTAAAGGCTTTATTTGCTTTGTAGTTTTTTTTGGCGTATCTTTCATTTTTGCAGCTGATAGTCTTTTGCTTGCAAGTCTTTTGCGTTCTTTTTCTCGTCGAATTTCTTTCTCCTCTGGTGTCTGCTGGGCGGCCCATCACTCTTGTCTTTCTCTAGTTTGATGTCTTTTCTTCTCTTGTTTGTTCTCATTAGTAGCCATGTTAATCTGTAAAGGCAAAAAAAGAAATGTAATTGGGTATATTTAAATTTGTAATTTCTGTTAAAGATTATTGTGCATAATTGAGAAATAAAAGGTAAATTATTAATGTATCAGTTATATTTTGTTAAAAGTTATAATTCCTGGCCTCATTGAATAACAATTTGGCCAATTGAATACTGCTGTAAATAAGCAGTTAACCCCTTTTTTTGAAGTAAGTTTTTAGTTATTGAAAACCTTGTTTGTGGATAGATGTTTACCAATTAAAAACGTCTTTGCAAAAAAAACATTGATGTGGTTATTGACACATGTATTGCATATTGCCAATTTAAATAGAATAAGGGACATAGTTCTTAATTTTTTATTTATTTTTCTGTTGACACGGATGCAGATGAAACATGTTTCTTTAGTTTTCTCCTTTTGTACTTATTATACTGTACCTTGGTTGAAGTGTGATTTCAATCCGAATGTTTGTTGGTCCTCGGTTGAAAATCTTTGTCCAATAATCTGGTCCTCTGTTGGAAGTCCTCGTCCGATGGTGTGGTCCTCTGTTTAAAATCCTGGTCCTATGGTCTGGTCCTCTGTTGAAAGTCCTGGTCCGATGGTGTGGTCCTCTGGCGATAGCCCTCGTCCGATGTTGTGGTCCTCTGGTGAAAGTCCTCGTCCGATGGTCTGGTCCTGTGTTGAAAGTCCTCGTCCGATTGTCTTCACGCAGTATCTGTTGTAACATAAAAATTGAAAATGTTGTTTGAGTTAAATGTCTTTTAAATAAAGCAAAAATGTCTTAATTTTGGTGTATTGTATCTGTTATGGTTATTTTTTTCTATGTGTTTGTCTAACTTTATCTACAATCCTGATTTGTTCGCACCACTTTTGTTATGCTTATTTAAGCTTCTTAGTAATGCTTGTAGGTTGTGAAACATTAAAGAAGAATATTAATTCAGTTTGCTATGTGTTTATGTGTTTTTTTCTACAATCCTGTTTTGTGCGCACCACTTGTTGTATACTTATTTAGGCTTCATTGTAATGGTTATAGGTTGTTAAACAGTAAAGAAGAATCTTAATGTAGTTTCCTATTTGTTTGTGTGAGTTTTAGTACAATCCTTTTTTGTGCGCACCACTTCTGGTATACTTATTTAGGCTTCTTTGTAAGGCTTATAGGTTGTTAAACATTAACTAAGAATATGAATTTAGTTTGCTATGTGTTTGTGTGATTTTTTCTACAATCCTGTTTTGTGCGTACCACTTGTGGTATACTTATTTAGGCTTTATTGTGATGGTTATAGTTTTTTAAACATGAAATAAGAATATCAATGTAGTTTGCTATGTGTTTGTGTGACTTTGTTACAATCCTGTTTTGTGCGCACCACTTGTGGTATACCTATTTAGGCTTCTTTGTAAGGCTTATAGGTTGTTAAAAATTAAAGAAGAATCTTAATGTAGTTTCCTATGTGTTTGTGTGAGTTTAAGTTCAATCCTGTTTTGTGCGCACCACTTGTGGTATACTTATTTAGGCTTCTTTGTAATGCTTATAGGTTGTTAAACATTAACTAAGAATATGAATTTAGTTTGCTATGTGTTTGTGGGAGTTTTTCTACAATCCTTTTTTGTGCGCACCACTTGTGGTATACTTATTTAGGCCCTCATTCAATTGCACTTTGGCCAATTGAATAGGGCCCTAAATAAGCACATAACATATTTTTTTAAAAGAAGTTTTTAGTTAGCAAGCATCTATCCATAAGCAAGGTTTTCACTAACTAAAAACTTCTTTTAAAAAAATATGCTATGTGCTTATTTAGGGCCCTATTCAATTGGCCAAATCGCAATTGAATGAGGGCCTTAGGGCCTCATTCAATTATCGGCCGTAAAACGGCCGCAAAGATGCAATTACTTGCGGCCGTCTTACGGCCCCGTGTAGAGCTACTTTTACCTTGCAATTCAATTATACGGCGCCGCAAGGATATCCCCTTCCGGCCGGCCGCATATCATGCAAACGGCCGGAAGCTTTTTCCCAGCGCCCGTAAATCTTGTTTTCCGGCCGCAAAGTCCGAAAACTGAAAATGCAAATATAAAATCGAGAATGCACTGTAAAGCTCCGTAAATGCTAGGCATCATAATGGGGGACACGAGGATTAATAGCAACACCCTCTCAAGCTTGCACATCAGCCCAAATCAGATATATTATTTACGGATTACTTTACGGCCCGTAGTTCCGCGGGCTGGTCCTTGTTCAAACCCGTACGGGTTCGGAGATGAAGGGCCGCAAAACCAAGCATTGTAATAGCCAATATATATTCAATCCAGCACTGCAAAGCACTGTAAATGATGGGGAACATAACGGGGGGGCATGAGGATTACTAGCCAAACATTCTCAAGCTTGCACATTGCCAAATTGTACTTTGATTTTAAAATCCGTACAAGTCCCACGGACTTCACTGACCAAGCCCGTAGCTCCGTATTTAAGCCTGTGCGGGCTGTCCTCCAAGCCCGCAGCTCGTTTTTAAAGGCCGTACGTGCTTGGAGGTTAAAGGTATCCATTTTGTTACGGTTTTTGCAGTCTGCATGGTTTAAGCCTGTAACCCTAAAATGGAGGCCCAAGCATTACAGCCTCCAAATTAACAAGACTTCAAATTAGTTTAATATTCCTCATATGTTTGATTGGTCAGCACACATACAGGTTCCATTGTAGCCTCTAAAACAGCCCCATAATAGAATATGTCACACCAACATTGGCGTGCACAGCAAATGTGTTTTGACAACATGTAGCTGACATGAGCGGTCCCACATCATTGCGCAGTTCTAAGGGCGCAAGTGATATGACCTAATGCCATAAACCCTTCTAACCCTTGTAGCCGCAGCCTAATCCTAACCCTTACACCCCACCGCCTAATCCTAATCATGAGATCCGCTAGCCTCCTGTCGGGCCTGCTGTTGTTGATGCGCGCATGTGTCGGTGCGCAGATGACAGCGCACATTCGATGCACGCTATATGGTTGATCAACGATAGAATACACATCTCGCTCATCACATCTACATTAGAGAATACAAATAGTGGCCAAATCAGACCGCCACTTGGCATATATCAAGTACCAGGGGAATATTTCATTATATGTGCTTAAGTTCTTCAGTTGTGTCCGACTCTCCGTGACCCTATGGACTGCAGCACATTCAGCTAGGTATCTGCCTGTGCTGTTCTCAAAAGTTTGAAGGCCAAAGAGATTGGAGTGGGTTGTCAGTTCCTCCTCTAGTGGATTGGGATTTGTCTGATCTCTCTGCTATGACCTGCCCACCTACAGCTCACAGCTTCATTCAGGTACACAAGCTGCTTCACCACCACCACCACCACTTAGCAAGCCTCACCCATGTAAATTGATAAATAGCAGAACAGTTTGGAAGTTCACCAAATGGGGATAACTAGACACCTGGCACATGGCTCCCACCAGGATGGGCGTAGCAGAGATTATGCCTGATGGCGGTGAGTTTGCTGTCGATCCCAGAGCTTGCAGCCCTTCCTGATGGGTCAGAGTAGATATGTGTGGTGCATGTTCCCCTGGTCCCCTTCAGCATTGCTAAGTGGTGTGAAGGGGCTTGTGTACCTGAATGAAGCTGGGAGCTACTGTAGGTGGGCAGGTCATAGCAGAGAGATCAGACAAGATCCAATCCACTTGAGAAGGAACTGACAACCCACTCCAATCTCTTTGGCCTTCAAACTTTGGAGAACAGCACAGGCAGAGACCTAGCTGAATGTGCTGCAGTCCATATGGTCACGGAGTGTCGGACACAACTGAAGAACTTAACCACATATAATGAAATATTTCCCTGGTACTTGATATATGCCAAGTGGCGGTCTGATTTGGCCACTATTTGTATTCTCTAATGTAGATGTGATGAGCTAGATGTATATGCAATTAGATAGAGATTTAAGGGATCCCAATAGAGCTCATGTGCGTGGCAATGGGTTCATATGACCTGACTCATGTTTTACTCTTGCTATTGAATTGGGTAGTGTGGCTTTAATCATATTATGCATGTTGCAGCATGGTTTGTCAGATTGGCATGTGCATGGCCATTACAACATATTATAACCAAAGGATATTTAGCCAAGGCATGTTCATTATTGGGCAACTAACTGTATTCACACATATGCTAACTGATGTGGGTGAAGGAGTTTGTGTACTTCAATGAAGCTGTGAGCTAGCCTACATCGGGCCAGTGTAGGGGGGTACGTCTTATCAGAGAGGTCAGACTAATCCCAATCAACTAGAGAAGGAACTGGAAAAGCACTCCCGTGTCACCTGTCCTATTCATTGTAGGCCCTCAGGGGAATGTTCCTACTCCACAGTATCGCTAATCAGACTTGTCAAGGGTATTAACCCTATATTAGTAGTAGATATGATATTTGGGATCAGATGATATCTCAAGCTATTCTGACTCCTCAACAGTTTTACATATATTGATCTATTGCATGTTAACTATGGCTCATCAGTTTACATTTAGAGGAATGTGACACTAATGTAATGCATGTGGATTTCCCTGAACCAAACATATTCATAACACATGGACGCAGTCAGAAAGGTCTAACAAAACTTTTTTTTTTTTACACAGACCACAATCAGCAGTGGTCAAGATTGTGCATTCACATAACAGTGTAACAAAGCTTTATTTGATAGACAGACCACAATCAGCAGTGGTCAAGATTGTGCATTCACATAACAGTATAACAAAGCTTTATTTGATACACAGACCACAATCAGCAGTGGTCAAGATTGTGCAATCACATAACAGTATAACAAAGCTTTATTTGATAGACAGACCACAATCAGCAGTGGTCAAGATTGTGCATTCACATAACAGTATAACAAAGCTTTATTTGATACACAGACCACAATCAGCAGTGGTCAAGATTGTGCATTCACATAACAGTATAACAAAGCTTTATTTGATACACAGACCACAATCAGCAGTGGTCAAGATTGTGCATTCACATAACAGTATAACAAAGCTTTATTTGATACACAGACCACAATCAGCAGTGGTCAAAACTGCATTAATATCATGGGTGTGGTGTGGGCGGGTCCTTGAAGAGCAAGAGGCTGGAAAAAAGGGGAAACCTACAGGGGTCAATCTAATAGTCTAGAATAAGCATGATGCATAGCACCTACCAGGGTCACATGCTGCAACTGGAACCAGAAATCTCTTCATTTAACTGAAGAAACCATTTATGTGCATAGCACTTACAACTTGTAACTAGATCTGCTCAATTAAACAGATGATTCAACCTTTGGACTGTGTAATCGAATCCAGTTTCACACATACAGTGTGTTGAACAAACAAAAATCTGAAAGAAGTGTTCAAATCAAAAAATGCGGAGGAGGATCAAAAACAATTTAGAATCACGATGTATGTACAGTACAGTTCTAAATACTGTACCAATATACCAACTCACCTGATTCCCATCTGCAAGCATTACTAACCATTAGCTAGGTCTGTGGATAATCAGAAATATGGGCAAATAGCCATTATTATGGAGAGGACACAAAGGTCAGCAGCCAGATTCACTGTTTCTTACATCAGATCCAAAGATCTGTTCTCAGACTGCTATTGAGGTCAGGATCACATGCGTCACTAGTGCATATATTAATGCTGGCTGTTATTAACATGCCATTGTGAGACTTTGCAAGTCCACCGCCATAGCGGTATTAGTCTACATTTAAGCTACCAACAATCATGTCGGAGATATCTGGCTATATGATAGCTTTAAGATTGTGGGAGCTACATGTTAAGGGGGCTGCCATTGAAGGCATGTCTACCTGAGTGGCACTGGGAAAACCCTCCACCTCATAATTCCTCCACAATGCTTGCAGATGTAGGAGATGCCTTCATGGACCTAAAATAAAAAAATAAAATAAAAGACAAAACCTAAGAAATAAGGCCTGAAAATATCATAGGGCCTGCAGCATCTCTTCTCCACAGCACTCCTTAGTGACAATGTATTGGTCACACTACTAATTAACAGCCTCATTAAATTGCTATGTAACAAATTGAATAGGGCTCTATATAAGCACACAGCATCTTTTTGAAAGCAAGTTTTTAGTTAGGGAACTTCTATGCAAAAGCCAGGTCTTCACTAACTAAAAACTTCTGTAAAACAAATATGCTATGTGCGTGCTTAAATAGAGCCCTATTCAATTGCCCAAATCACATTTTAATGAGGCCCTTTGTGTTCTGTTTAACCTGTGACCAATTGATGGTCAATGAGGAGTGCTGTTGAGAAGGCTAAAACATGTCTGCAGACCCTATGGGCGTCATTCAATTGCGATATGGCCGATTGAAAAGGGCTCTATATAAGCACAGAGCATATATTTAGTTACAGACGTTTGTAGTTAGTAAAGACCTTGCTTTTGGAGAGAAGTTCATTAACTACAAACATCTGTAGAAAATATGCTCTGTGCTCAAATTGATCCCTTAGCAATCGGCCACATTGCAATTGAATGAGGCCCTATGTCCTCCTCCGCTTGGGCCCAGGACCCACATCACCTGTGCCCATCCTCCGTCTCCCCTCTGGTGGTGATGTTGTGGGGGGGGGGGGGGCGGGCGGGGCCCGGCAGCGGTGGGCTGGGCGGGGGCGGACACATGGGAGGGGAGGAGGGGCCAGGCTGCTCTTGGCTGGGGGATTGGGAGATCCCCGTTGATGTTGGTGAGGGGACCATCGTGCATCTGAGCAGCCTGACCTGAAGGTGCTCCGATGTCATGTGGTGCATCCTCACCTCCCTGGACAGCCTGGCCAGGCTGTGGATCTGATGTGACCGGAGGGCAGAGATGCTGGCCTCCATCCGGAGCTGGCTGGCCGTAGACTCCTGTATGCTGGCCACCATCAGGAGCTGGTTGGCCTCAATCCTCTGGCTGCTTGCCAGCAGCTCCTTCATGACGGCCAGCATCTCCACCTGCACAGCCTGGCTCTGCGGCGACGACACCGCTGGGTGGGCGTGGTGAGGTTGTGCGGGGAGGTCCACAGCTGGAGCCGGTGGGGAGAATGTGCCCGGTGATGACCAGGCCAGCACACTTTGTGGGGAAGGAGGTGCTTTCCCTTGGGGGGATGAGGGCCCCAGAGCAAGCCTTTCGAGGATGGGCATAGGCCCAGGGCTTGTGGCAGGTGACCCAGCAAGGTCAATGACCAGCCCATCCTCTGACCCAGAGCCCTCTGATATTCTTTCCTCCTCCACCTGTGCTGGAGGATCCTGGTACGGGGCTGATGGCCCCGCCTCCTCGCTCTGGTCACAGGACCCAGAGCTCCTCCTGGATGCTGAGAGATAGAGAAGAAAGGTACATGTCATTAGTATGTTGATTAGCGCATTGATGTGTTCATTTCTAATTATCTGACATCTAGCCTTGAATATGGATGATTCTCTGATTAGCTATCTTATACTAGCTGTTATCTATTCTTAGGTTTCTGTTCTGGATGGTTCTCGGCTCACAACTCTATCTGTATTACGGCTGCTTTCTGTAACTGCATAGGCTGAACGGGCACACCAATACATGGACTCTGTATTACAGGGGTGTCCAAACTCTTTCCTGGATTGGAAGATATCCTTTCTGTGCACTGGTGAGTCAATCAGGATGAATGAAGAAGCGATTGACTCACCTGTGCGCAGCAGGGTTATCAAATCCAGCCATGTGTGTGGCCCACCAGGACCGAGTTTCGACACACCTGCTCTATTGCTTGATTACTGTTGTGGTGACCAGGAATGACAGTGTTTTGTCAGCTTCATGAATTTAAGGATGCATCCATCTATCCCTTGTTAATTCATGGAGCTGACATGTCAGTGTCATGGCCATGTGTAGTGTGTGTGATGCACATGTGGTGGCATGTTGCTGTATGTCATATTCACCTGCCATGGAGGCTGGGTCCTGCTGCTCCACCGGGCCTGATGCTCCAGCTGCGTTCGAGGGTGCAAGCATGGCCCTTGCAATACCTTCATGGGCAAGGTACTTGACCCTCCGCCCCTCGGCCTCCTGCACCATCTTCTTCCTCACCGCGGCCCTGATGTCGTCGAACCGATGCTTTATCGACCGCAGACTCCGTCCACGGCCCGCCACATCGTTGACCAGATCCACCACCTGCTGCCAAGCAGTAGCACGGGGCCCAGCCTTTACTTCCCTACCCCCCGAGGTGATGACGGGGCGGGCACGGATGGCCTCCAGGAGGACCCTGTTCTCCTCCCGGCTATAATTGTGGGCCCTGGACCTGCCGCCAGCCTCTTGCTCTTCAGACTGGGGATGAGGACCCTCTCCACTCTCCCTCCTCCTCCTTCCTCCTCCTAATCTCCTCTCCTCCCTCCTTCCTCTCCTCTCCTCCCTCCCTCCTCCTCCTCTCCTCTCCTCCCTCCTTCCTCTACTCTCCTCCCTTCTCCCTCCTCCTCTCCTCTCCTCCCTCCTTCCTCTCCTCTCCTCCCTTCTCCCTCCTCCTCTCCTCTCCTCCCTCCTTCCTCTACTCTCCTCCCTTCTCCCTCCTCTCCTCTCCTCCCTCCTTCTCCTCCTCTCCTCCCTCCTCCTCTCCTCCCTCCTCCTCTCCTCCTCCTTCCTCCTCCTCTCCTCCCTCCTTCCTCCTCCTTCCTCCTCCTCTCCTCCCTCCTTCTCTCCTCCCTTCTCCTCCTCCTCTCCTCCCTCCTCCTCCTCCACTACCTCCTCCTCCACTACCTCCTCCTCCACTACCTCCCCCTCCTCAACTATTACCTCCTCCTCACTCCTCCCCTCCTCTTCCCCACCTCCACGCCCCGGGACTCCCTGCCACTCCTCCACGCTCTGCTCCTCTCCCTCCATCACCACCTGAAAAGAAAAGAAAGAGAAATAAAGAAATGTTTTAGTGGGTTTGCCTGCTCCACGCTCGCCTCCCATTCTGATCGCCTCTAACACTATTTCTGCTTGGATATCAATGTTGTAACTAACTGCAGTAATCAACCTTAAGTGGACAGAGCCTGTGACAGCAGTGGGAGGGGTGTACAGCACCTCTCACTCTGGACCTGAGAGGCGCTGATGAAACACGCTAGATCAATACTTTCATAAACAATGTGGAAGGGTCAGTTACAGTTTGCATATATACAAGGCATGCGGCTATTTACTGTGTGCTTCTATCATGTGTGGGGAGTGGCCCATGTCTGAGGCCACTAATATCCTATCTGCATTATATTCTGCACATATTCATGGGCATGGTACCTATCCTGAAGCCATCCTCTGTACCAGAGGTAGTAGGAACTACATGGTCCTGCTGTTCTAGGCTGAAAAAAAGTTCTTGTCAAGCCCCATTGAAGAAGCAGTTTGGAACACCTATGTGTATTGCAAATATGTGTAGAAATCTCACTCAAACTCAATCTACAACTCAATCAAACTCAAACTCAAACTCAATCAAACTCAATCAAACTCAATCTCAAAATCAAACTCAATCAAAATCAAACTCAATCAAACTCAATCTCAAAATCAAACTCAATCAAACTCAAACTAAAATCAAACTCAATCAAACTCAATCAAACTCAAACTCAAAATCAAACTCAATCAAACTCAATCTCAAAATCAAACTCAATCAAACTCAAACTCAAAATCAAACTCAATCAAACTCAATCAAACTCAATCTCAAAATCAAACTCAATCAAACTCAATCAAACTCAATCTCAAAATCAAACTTAATCAAACTCAATCAAACTCAATCTCAAAATCAAACTCAATCAAACTCAATCAAACTCAATCAAACTCAAACTCAAAATCAAACTCAATCAAACTCAATCTCAAAATCAAACTCAATCAAACACAATCAAACTCAATCTCAAAATCAAACTCAATCAAACTCAATCAAACTCAAACTCAAAATCAAACTCAATCAAACTCAATCAAACTCAATCTCAAAATCAAACTCAATCAAACTCAATCAAACTCAATCTCAAAATCAAACTCAATCTCAAAATCAAACTCAATCTCAAAATCAAACTCAATCAAACTCAATCAAACTCAAACTCAAAATCAAACTCAATCAAACTCAATCTCAAAATCAAACTCAATCAAACTCAAACTCAAAATCAAACTCAATCAAACTCAATCTCAAAATCAAACTCAATCAAACTCAAACTCAAAATCAAACTCAATCAAACTCAATCAAACTCAATCTCAAAATCAAACTCAATCAAACTCAATCAAACTCAATCTCAAAATCAAACTCAATAAAACTCAATCAAACTCAAACTCAAAATCAAACTCAATCAAAATCAAACTCAATCAAACTCAATCTCAAAATCAAACTCAATCAAACTCAAACTCAAAATCAAACTCAATCAAACTCAATGAAACTCAAACTCAAAATCAAACTCAATCAAACTCAATCTCAAAATCAAACTCAATCAAACTCAAACTCAAAATCAAACTCAATCAAACTCAATCAAACTCAATCTCAAAATCAAACTCAAACTCAATCAAACTCAATCTCAAAATCAAACTTAATCAAACTCAATCAAACTCAATCTCAAAATCAAACTCAATCAAACTCAATCAAACTCAATCAAACTCAAACTCAAAATCAAACTCAATCAAACTCAATCTCAAAATCAAACTCAATCAAACACAATCAAACTCAATCTCAAAATCAAACTCAATCAAACTCAATCAAACTCAAACTCAAAATCAAACTCAATCAAACTCAATCAAACTCAATCTCAAAATCAAACTCAATCAAACTCAATCAAACTCAATCTCAAAATCAAACTCAATCTCAAAATCAAACTCAATCTCAAAATCAAACTCAATCAAACTCAATCTCAAAATCAAACTCAATCAAACTCAATCAAACTCAAACTCAAAATCAAACTCAATCAAACTCAATCTCAAAATCAAACTCAATCAAACTCAAACTCAAAATCAAACTCAATCAAACTCAATCTCAAAATCAATCTCAATCAAACTCAAACTCAAAATCAAACTCAATCAAACTCAATCAAACTCAATCTCAAAATCAAACTCAATCAAACTCAATCAAACTCAATCTCAAAATCAAACTCAATAAAACTCAATCAAACTCAAACTCAAAATCAAACTCAATCAAACTCTAACTCAATCAATCTCAATCAAACTCAATCTCAAAATCAAACTCAATCAAACTCAATCTGAAAATCAAACTCAATCAAAATCAATCAAACTCAATCAAACTCAATCTCAAAATCAAACTCAATCAAACTCAATCTGAAAATCAAACTCAATCAAACTCAATCTCAAAATCAAACTCAATCAAACTCAAACTCAAAATCAAACTCAATCAAACTCAATCTCAAAATCAAACTCAATCAAACTCAAAATCAAACTCAATCTCAAAATCAAACTCAAAATCAAACTCAATCTCAAATTCAAACTCAATCAAACTCAATCAAACTCAATCTCAAAATCAAACTCAATCAATCTCAAAATCAAACTCAATCAAACTCAATCTCAAAATCAAACTCAATCAAACTCAATCAAACTCAAACTCAAAATCAAACTCAATCAAACTCAATCTCAAAATCAAACTCAATCAAACGCAATCAAACTCAATCTCAAAATCAAACTCAATCAAACTCAATCAAACTCAATCAAACTCAATCTCAAAATCAAACTCAATCTCAAAATCAAACTCAATCAAACTCAATCTCAAAATCAAACTCAAAATCAAACTCAATCAAACTCAAAATCAAACTCAATCAAACTCAATCTCAAAATCAAACTCAATAAAACTCAATCAAACTCAAACTCAAAATCAAACTCAATCAAACTCAATCAAACT
>CM050176.1:9611374-9698874 GCA_027410445.1 Discoglossus pictus
GTGGATGGCCCAGGCGGACTTTGATACGAGGGCCCTGCTACAGGTGAGGTTGACGCCGGTGGTCCTGCATCTTCAGAAGGTGCAGGAACCTGCGGAGGCAGGGGACGCCTGGATGGTACTGAAATGAGACAAGATTTTGATTTGAGTATTGTTGTTTCCATATCTATGAGATCAGAGTGACTTGTAATTGGCTGTGAATGTTTGACGCTAATCAAAATTGATCTGCATCATTAGTATTGTGGATCCTGGCTGGGATCTTTCCTGTTATGTGACACTGACTGCTGGCAGCAGCAGTTGGACAAAGGGGCTGATAGATGGCGCTGCCGCTGTTATATACATCGTTTTCAACTTACACAGAAGCCCAAAAGCACTAGCCCTCACACTTATCCGAATCCCTTACCTTAACAACACCATAACCCACTAAATATGCATGATTATATAATCTCCAGGAAAATGCTGTGACATGTAGAGGCTGCTCACTGCTGATACCAGCAGTCACGGTCAGATAACAGGAAAGGGCCCATGGCTCATATGACTATATGTAATGCTGGTGCGGTGTGCCAACTGCAGTTAATTAGGATACGTGCTCATCTGAATCTGTTGGCCAGTGTGTGAGACAGACCAATCTGTGACCAATCCTCAGCAATGTGAGTTAACATGTTAATGTAACATGGTCCAGATTATGCTGTTACACGACACAAACTTGCAGTCCATCAGAGTCTGTATCCGCATATGCTGCAGTGTGCACATCCATACATGTACTCTCATGGGGATGTACCAGCTAGACCGGACCTATCCTGTTGTATGTGCGCATCTCTGGAAGTGCCCCACCAACGACTCTGGCTACACCAGCCCAGCAGGCCAGGTAAGTGGTTATGGGTTTCAGGTTCTGGCTACAGTTAGGGGGGATGGGTTAGAGTTAGAAAGTGGGGTTTAGGGGGTTAGGGTTAGAGGGTTAGGGGCTTTGGGTGTACCAACTATTTTTGACGGCTACATGGGGACGCAAGCGCAGCTGCATCCCTAGAGTCGGCGGCGGCACTCTTCCAGCACATACTGAAATGCCCACATAAAACAGGATACATCCGCTATACCTATAATCAAAATGTACATGAATTCTAAGCAGTAGGAGGGTTAAGCCAAACAGCTAGGGATGGGCCAGTTTAACATGGAGTAGAGTGTGACAGGGGAACTCATGACAATAAAAAAACAATTGCAATAGAGTTGTCATGTATGCTTTATATGCACTGGGAACCAACAGCAAACATAACAGTAACATCAATAGATTTGCAAAACGGTATCATAATCAGTTGTGGGAGGAGGTATTGGACATATATTTCATTGCTAAAAATTCTGACAAGTATATTTCTTTACACTGGATTTACATGATTTTTGCAGCCTCATATATCTGTAGTCACAACCAGATATCTTACAGTGCAATTCAACGTCAGTTATCTATCTGTGTGGGGTACATGTGCGTACATATGAGGGTGTTAAGGTGTACATGGTACTCACATTGCAGGCTTTCAGACTGACCGGAGCCCACCAGGCTAGGGAGGCCCACGACTGACGCTGGCCGGATCATGTCGCGCACTGTGGCCTCCCAACCGGGGTATGTGAACGTTTCTGGTGGCCCACCACCGGTTCCACGTGCTGCTTTGGCCTCATTGGCCATATTCGTTTTCACAGCAATACGGCAGTCTTAAAACCGGTGCTGGACAGACTGCCAGGGACGATTGGCATACCCCAGCGAGGAGACCTCAGCCACGATCTCCTTCCAGGCATCTGTCCTCTGCCTGGGCCTCACTTCACTCCCACCGGTTAGGATGGAGTGTCGGGCTTGCACTCCTCTAACCAGTGTTTCGATCTCCTGGCTGGTGAAATTTGCTGCCCTTTTGCGTGCAGCAGCAGCAGTAGCTTGCTGGGCAGCCTGTGGCTGGGGGCCCTGCTCTCCCTGACCTCTCCCTTCGCTGCCTTCTCCCTCCATCTCTCCTCCTCTCTCTCTCTTGCTCTCACAAAACCTCCAACTCCAAGACCTGTGTGTCCACTTGCACAGCATACAACAAAGTCACAGATTTACGAATTTCACTCCCTTTTAAACTATTTGTGCCCTTGATTGTCATCTTCCTATTGGTTAATTGATTTCAGGTTTGATTTCAGAATTACGGGCTTGAGACTTGGCCGTAGCTTCTTAGTGAAACACGTACGGGTTTTGCGGATAATTGCCCTCCAAGCCCGTAGCTCGTTATTCAAACCTGTGCGGGCTTGCATGATAGATGAAGTTAAATATCTTTATTTGCGCATTTGAGAGTAGGGGAATGTTGAGCTATTAATTCTGAAACCAAACATCACTTTCACTTTTAATAAAAGCACAGAATGGCTTTTCGATGCTACGACTTGTAAGTTAGCCCTTTACGACCCGTAGGTCTATTTTACCCATTTCCGGACTTGACGGAGGCTAATCCCGCAGCCTTTGCGGGTCTGAGATGCTCCAAGCCCTCGGGTCTTTGTTCGCGTATATTTGACAAGAATTTGAAAATACAAAAATTACGGATTTAAAGTAGCGGAATGTTGTGCTATTTTTGCTAACACCTACAATCACTTTATAGTCTCCTCAGAGTGCAGGATGGCTTTATTTGGGCTTTATTATGTGCTTAATTGGTTCTAGCGGGACCTGTTTGCTGCAAGTAAGCTGCGGCTCGCTTTTAGCCTTGCAGAGAGGTTTCCCGTAGCAATTGAATAGCAACCGGGGCTTTCTTGCGGCCGAAACTCTTGCGGCCATTTTAGATCAAAGGCTTTCCTCCGGCGCGAGCGGCCGCAAGGGATAGCAAGGCGCCGGCCGCAAACCTGCCGGAGCCCCCGGCCGTAAGGGAATAGAATAGCCGAATAGCTTGCGGCCGGTCCTTGCGGCCCCGCAACGGCTGCGGCCGCTAATAGAATGAGGCCCTTAGTGTTCTTTGTAAGGCTTATAGGTTGTTAAACATTAAAGAAGAATATAAATTTAGTTTGCTATGTGTTTGTGTTATTTTTGTACAATCCTGTTTTGTGTGTACCACTTTTGGTATAGTTATTTATGTTTTTTTGTAAGGCTTATAGGTTGTTAAACATTAAAGAAGAATATGAATTTAGTTTTGTATTTGTTATTTTTTTTTGTGTCCAAGCCTATTTTGTGTGTACCATATGGTGCATAGTTGGGGCCTCATTCAATTGCAATTTGGCCAATTGAATTGGACCCTAAATAAGCACATAACATATATTTTTTAAAGAATTTTTTAGTTATTGAAAACCTTTCTTTTGAATAGATGCTTGCTAACAAACAACTTATTTAAAAATTTATGTAATGTGGTTATTTAGGGCCCTATTCAATTGTTTAAATTGCAATTGAATGAGGGCCTTAATTCACTTAATGAGACCGTCATTCAATTGCGATGTTGCCAATTCAATATGGCTGTAAATAAGCACATAACATATATTTTTTAATAAAGTTTTGAGTTAGTGCAAACCTTGCTTTTAGATAGATGCTTAGTCCCTGATTCAATTCCGAGTTGCCCAATTGAATAGGGCTCTATATAAGCACATAACAAAATGTAAACAAACTTTTTAGTTACTGAACCTCTATCCAAAACCAAGGTTTTCACTAACTAAAAACGTTGGTCAAAAATATATGTGATGTGCTTATATAGAGCCCTATTCAATTGACAAATTTCAAATTGAATGAGGACCTTAGTAAGTAAAAAGTTACTTAAAAATATATGTTATGTTTTTATTTAGAGGCCTATTCAATTTTGCAAAATAGCAATTAAATGAGGGCCTTTGATTGCTGCATTTGTTAAATTGTCACCATTAAACATATATAGATCCTCATTGAATGTGAAAGTTGTCAATTGAATAGGGCTTTATATAAGCACATAAGATATTTTTTTGACAGAAGTTTTCAGTTAGTGAAAACCTTTGTTTTGGATAGCGGTTCAGTAACTAAAAAGCTTGTTTAGATTTTTTTGTATGTGCTTATGTAGAGGCCTTTTCAATTGGGCAACTCTGAATTGAATGAGGCTCGAAGTTGTTTTCTTTTTTATACTTTATACTTTACCTTGATTGAAGTGTCGAATGACAGAGGGTCCCCTCCTGCCAATCTTAATCCGCCGGTCTTCTTGTAGTGTCTGTTTTAAAAAGAAAGTGAAATGGTTAATTGTATATTTCTTCATTTTGATTTAGCAAAGCATGGTCTTTTTCAGCATGTAATGTATTTTTCTATCTTACCTCTTGTTCTTTCTTGGAGTTGTTTAAAAGGGATTGTGGGTCACAATGCACGGTGCAAATCCTTGAGTGACGCTGTTGATGCTGAGTCTGTTGGAATAGTAAAAAAAGGTGAAAGATTGATGTTTAGGTTATATAGTGAATTCCAATAAATTAATGTTATGTAAAGATCTACTTCTGTAATTACTTTCAATGAACATGACTCTTTTTTTGGGGCTCCACAATAAATGTGCGTGTGACATGTGACTACACATATATACATATATATGCGTGTCACATATCAGTATACCATTTTTTTTGTTACTGTCATTACAATATAGTTGTTTAATTATTTGTGATTAATATTAGTTATTTGCAGGGACTATACACAGAAATCTGTGTGTGACATGTCACATACATGAAGCACATTTTCAGAGTTATATGTATTTAACTTTTGTGCGTGTCACATATCACTATACAGGAATCCTATTTTAATAGTTAAATGAACATAATGTTTTTATTTGGGCCTACACACATAAATGTGTGTGTGACATGTGACTATACATAAAACACATATGTGCGTGTCACATATCACTATACATAAATCCGATTTTAATATAAAAGTATTAATTTTTGGTAATGTCATTTAAAGATTAGTTTGTTGCAGGGCCTATACACATAAATGTGCGTGTCACATGTCACTATCCAGAAATCACATTTTCATACTTATAATTTTTTTTTTTTTGTCCTGTCTTGATAATAAAATGTAATATATTATAGCTTACCTCTCAGTTGTAATTTGCACAGTGTAAAGTAGTAAATTAGGAAAGAATTGTCTTCTCAAGTAAAAGCAGCAGTTACCTATCCAGTCACTCCGTTCATCACCTGAGGAGAAATGTATTTTTTTGTGGAAAGTAGGCAGTATTTATAAACTTATAGAAATTTCTGGAAAGTTAGACCGTTAAAATGCAATACGCATGCGCTTTTTGTGTTCCAGCTTACAATTTGCGTTCCATCCGCCATTTTGTGCGTAGAAGTGGTCAAAATGGTGTTTAATATCAGTGTGATACGTTCCGCATAGTATGTATTTCATTACTGCGAGTAAGTGTAGTATAGTTACGTCTGAAGCCTCGTTTTCGTTTTGTTCGTCGGCCATTTTTTCTCTCGCTTAGCGATTTTATTAGTGTCTAAAGTGTTTTGTTTTTATTTAAATGAAGGTGTAACTTGTTTTTTTGAGGTACTGGATGGTTCCTCTTGCTGTAGGTAAGCTTTTTATGTGTGTGTTGTGTGTATTTTGTGTGTTTTAAATGTTTGTATGTCGGCGTGTTGCGTTCAATGTTTGCGAGGTCGTAATGTCTGGTAACGTGTGTCGTATGCTGTTTGCGTGTGTAGCCTCGTTTTCGTTTTGTTCGGCGGCCATTTTTTCTGTCGCTTAGCAAATTTTTTAGTGTCTAAACTCTTATTTCGATTGAAATGAATGTGTAAGTTTCATTTTTGAGGTCCTGGATGCTACCTCTTGCTGTAGGTAAGCTTTTTATGTATGTGCTGTGTGTATGTATTGTGTTTTTAATTTTGTAATGTTCGCGAGTTGCGTCCGAGTGTTGCAAGGCCGTAATGTGTGTTAACGTGTGTCGTATGTTATTTGCGTTGGTTGTAAAATTTAGCTAGTGTCGTAATTGGTGTGTTGTGTAGTTTGCGTTGCGAGGTGAAGTTTGCGAGGGTCGCAGTGTCTTGCATGGAGCGCCTGTGGCGCTCCATGCCAGCAACTGAGGCCCTTGCCCACTGCCCTCGCTTCGCGAGGCCCGCGGCTCGCTGTGCGAGCCAGCAAGCGTTAGTAACAACTCGCATGCTCACAACTATATATGTGATGTACTATAATACCTCTTTTTCAAATAGGACAAATTAAATTATGAACACAGGCCTTTGTGGGGAGGCATTGTTCATCACTATATAAAGTCCCTATATTATATATATGGTATTAAGTATTCCATTATCACCCTTGTTACCCATTTGTTCCATAGTCCTCCATTTTTCTATATGGAGATGGTATTTGGCCAGGAACTCCACTTTATACACTATTAATTTTTAAATCAATTTGTTGCTTTTTAGATAAAATTGTGCTTTCCTATGATTTGCTTTCCCACTGGATGAGGAAAGCAATAAATAATAATATTAGGGTATACATATAGGGTCCCATAAATAGATACATGGTGGATTCCTTAATAGAATTTAACCCTTTATATCAAAGGCCCTCATTCAATTGCAATTTGGCCAATTGAATAGGCCCCTAAATAAGCACATAACATATTTTTTTTAAAGAAGTTTTTAGTTAGTAAATATCTATCCAAAAGCAAGATTTTCACTAACTAAAAACTTCTTTAAAAAAAATATGCTATGTGCTTATTTAGGGCCCTATTCAATTGGCCAAATCACAATTGAATGAGGGCCATAGTGTTTAGCCTAAATCCCTAATACTGAGTAAGATGGAAAACATTTTTTTAAGGAAACTAAAATTGAGATTATAATTGATATTGATATTTTTTGTTTTTTTTGTTGTATCTATATAATTGGTGTTAAGCACCCATGTTGTATTAGGGCCCCAAATTCTATTTTGCTTTATAATATATATATATATATATATATATATATATATATATATATACACACACACACACATAAAGCAATATACATAAAACAAAAAAATATATTAATTGATATTTATTAATTGGTTAATTGATGTACTTTATTAATTATTTGATTATTGCTCATGTATTTGTATTAGACATTATTTATTATTCATATTACAGTGCTATTTATTTGCTATACATGTTACAGGATATTATCCTGTAACATGTATATCACATAAATAGCCCTGTAATATGTATAATACATACAAGTTCACACTAAACTTTTTTGCCCTTACAGGCTTCCATACCTGCTTTGATAATTTTTTAAAGACTCTGATTGGTTGAAATCAATGTCAATCAAAAAATTTCAGCCAATCAGAGTCCTTCAAAAATAGTATAAAAGGCGGAGTGTGGGGAAAAAAATCAATTAGTCGCGGGGGGAGCTCCTTGTAGGAGGAGCTCTGTTAGATTGTTTTCTTTTGGAAGGGCTTGAAATACATATAAGAGTTGGGAAAAATTTTCATTTGAAGCAAACAATTAGAGTTCATTGTAACGTTGTATGTTTGCACACACACATAAAGCAATATACATAAAACAAAAAAATATATTAATTGATATTTATTAATTGATTAATTGATGTACTTTATTAATTATTTGATTATTGCTCATGTATTTGTATTAGACATTATTTATTATACATATTACAGTGCTATTTATTTGCTATACATGTTACAGGATATTATCCTGTAACATGTATATCACATAAATAGCCCTGTAATATGTATAATACATACAAGTTCACACTAACCTTTTTTTGCCCTTACAGGCTTCCATACCTGCTTTGCTAGTTTTTTAAAGACTCTGATTGGTTGAAATCAATGTCAATCAAAAAATTTCAGCCAATCAGAGTCCTTCAAAAATAGTATAAAAGGCGGAGCGTGGGAAAAAATCAATTAGTCGCGGAAACAAAAAGAGGGCTGGGACTGGCTTATGGTGGTTTTATTAACAGGGAGCTGTCAATCAAAAATTAAACTCAAGGCTCTATTAGCTGGTGGGCGCCCTGAGCTAACGGTCTGGGTGGGTTTAGGTGGTTCTCCTGACAACTGTACAGCCTTCCATCATTGAATGGTCAATGATGGAAGACTGTCAGTCATTGAAATGGATACATTATCACTGCCCATGCATAGCGTCTTTCTGGTTGGTGGGCGGCATGCATTAACGGTCATGATGAGTCTAAAGGTTAGTGTAAGAGTGCTTAGTGCAGTGTAATCTCACACAGCGTGGCGCTGCAGGCCTGCAGGGGAAAGCTTTAAGCTACAGCACTAGAATAGAGATAGTGTAGCATTGCACACACAGCACTGACACAGCAGTGACCTGCAATATAAATATTTTTTGGGGGGGCGCTTGCCCCGACGCCCCTATGGACGAGCCGCCACTGAGTTTGGTAGAAAGGTAGTGGGCGTTTTTGGCAGCTGACACTGCACACCTGGCTGATATTAGGATACATTTAAAGATTTGGTATGTCCTCAACTGGCAAAGAAAACAGTACATTAATTGGTCTTATGGAGTTTAATATCAGCTATTCAGAGAATAACAGTTGTGATATCAGTCCAGTCTTCCTGAATTACCAGGCAGAACAAAAATATATGGGCTATAGTGCCTTCTCCTTCACACTGCCTCCCACATTTAGGAGAAACCTGGGGGTAGATAGTGTTAAGATGTTGGAGAATATGGTACCAACACATCATCATTTTATATCCATTTTTTTGACAGTGGTGTCTTGATATAGTTAGCCATTTTATCGGTGGTGTTCAGGAACTGAAAACAAAAAGTGAAAAGCTAAGAACATTAGAGAGAGCCCATTGGATCTCATTATATATCCTTCAGTTTACTCTTGATAAAACTCATCTTGGAATTTGGTTTGAATGTGTCACCAAGTGATATCTCTTGGAATCAGGGATGGCCATTCTTCCTTTGCTGCAGGAACAAAGAAGTACTTGTTTTGTTAACTCCAGGTGTTTGCCTTGTGCAGATGATTTTTTTAAACACAGATTGAAGAATTTGAAAAAAATTGCTTAGGAATGTCTTTTGGAAGGGCTTGAAATACATATAAGAGGTGGGAGAATATTCATTTGAAGCAAACAATTAGAGTTCATTGTAATGTTGTATGTTTGCACTGTGCTCTAGGAAACTTGGCAGAACATGCATATGAACCTACAATGCATTTTCACTTTAATCCAAATCCACTTTAAATATGTCTCCTTTACAAGCTGCCAATAAAACAGCTTTTGAACATAGGATGGGTTTGCCAAAAGCCATACTTGCTTGGCTGATGAGCCAATGGCACCCTATTTTGATTTTTTTTGTTCTCATTAGTTTGGGGCTGGTTCCTAATTCATGTTATGAATTTTATGAGAAGGCTTATAGATTAAAATTGATTTAGTGTATGTTGAGAATGAAACATTAACTCTCTGTCCATAAGTTTCCTGTTTCATGCAAATCAATTCTAAACTATGTTTAAAAGTTGTCTTAAATGGGCAGTGGCTTTGTTTCTTCAGTCATAGAAGAGTTACTCAGACCATAGCTTTACCTAGGCTATGTATCCAAAGGTTTAGCAACTCTCTGCGAGTCTACAAAATTTGGTTGGCTAATGCAATGGTTGAATTATGTTTAGTTGGCTTTAAAGTACATTCATCTATCACGTACATGGATTTACATTTTTTCTTAATGTATCTGAAGGTTTGCAACTTTACAAGTCTGCAAATTTTGGTTGACCAAGGCAATGGTTGAATTCTGTTTGGTTAGCTTAAAGATACATTAGTCTATCATGTTCATTGATTTCATTTTTCCTTCTGTAGCCATCGCTATCAAGTGGCCTCTGATAACTGGTTTATGATCCTTGCACTCATTAAGTCTAGAAGAGATACACCAGCAGGGAACAAGAGATTTGGCGAATTTTAGTACTGGTTAATGCTCCTATGAGGGAAGTGATGTAAAAATGTATGACCCCCGCTGAAATTAAAATTTGAATTTCCCGCCTTGCGGGTCCTTAAAGGACCATGAAGGTCCTAAAAGGACACGCAAAAAAATAACAATTAACCCTATTACTCATGGGGCTCCACTCAGAGCCCCATGAGCCCCTAAAAAACCATCTCACTCATGGGGTCAATACAAACCCTTATAATCCATTAATTAACCCTGTCAGGACCCCCATAACCCCTTAATTAACCCTGTCACTCATGAGGGTCCCCCATAACTCCTTAATTAACGCTGTAACTCATGGGGGTCAATATAGACCCCCATAACCCCTTAATTAACACTGACACTCATGGGGGTCAAGTGCAGACCCCCATAAACCCTTCATTAACCCTGTCACTCATGGGGGTCAATTAAGACCCCCATAACCCCTTCATTAACCCTGTCATTCATGGGGGTCAATACAGACCCCCATAATCCCTTAAGTAACCCTGTCACTCATGGGGGTCAATCAGGACCCCCATAACCCCTTAATTAATGCTGTCACTCATGGGGCCCAATACAGTACCCCATAAGCCCTTCATTAACCCTGTCACTCATGAGAGTCAATCAGGACCCCCCATAACCCCTTAATTAACTCTGTAACTCATGGGGGTTAATACAGACCCCCATATGCCAATAATTAACCCTGTCACTCATAGGGGTCAATACAGACCACCATAAGCCCTTCATTAAACCTGTCACTCATGGTGGTCAATACAGACCCCCATAATCCATTCATTAACCCTGTCACTCATGGAGGTCAATACTGACCCCCATAAGCCAATAATTAACTCTATCATTCCAATAGTGGTCTATATAGACCCCTATAGGACACTAATTAATCCATGTAATAACACTATAAGTGCCATGAGGGTCATCCAGGACCCTCATTACACAATGTGTAACCACTACACTATTAACCCTAACTATACACCATTAAACCAACCCTGCAACTATTTAATCCTAACACTACACATTTAACCCTAACAGTACCTAAGTAACCATAACTTCTACTATTTAAACCCATCTAAGCCTATTTAGCCCTGTCTGGTATGTGTTTCTATACAGACCCTCATAAGCCTATATTTAACCACATCAGTCCCATAAGGGTATATAAAGACCCTCATGGGGCAATTACAACCCTAACATTAACCTCAAAAGTGCCATGAGGGTCCTCAAGATCCAGCATGACACTAACTACAAATACTACACTGCACTATACCCCCCCAATAAACCATTAAATCTAAACTAACCTATTAACACCTACACTACGTATCTACATTACCTACCTACCCCCTAATAAACCGCCCACCCCAATAATTACACAAAATAATATAACCTAACTCACAAAAAATAATAAAACCCAAGTTACAGAGAATAAAAAACCTAAGTCACAAAAAAATACATTACAGAAAACAAAAAAAAATACATTACACCCCCCCCCACACCATACAGAAAATAAAAAAAAACATTACACAAGGAAAGGCAAGGAAAGGCATACAATATATATATATATATATATATATATATATATATATATATATATACATATATATATACATTACATTAGAATACAATACCCCAAAACATAAATACAATACCTGCCTATCTAAGGTACAATAAATACTACGTACGTAGTATTTAGTGTCCAGTAGTAATACATACGTAACCCCCTCTATATATAAAATACAATAAATCCTAACATAAATACATCCCCTCTATCTAAAATAAGATAAATCCTAATATAAATACATCCCCTCTATCTAAAATAAAATAAATCCTATCTAACATACATTCACCCCCTCTATGTAAAATACAATAAAACCTAACATAAATACATTGTCTATATCTAAAATAAAATAAATCCTATCTACATACCCAAACCCTAAATCTAGCATATGTAAATGTTTTGTACTAATTCTTTATTTCCTTTTTTCCTAGGTTGCTGATCTGAAGGTAGATCTGCAAAGGAAAGTGGTCTTAATTATTGTATTTTAGGTTACATTTAGGGTTTGGGTATGGGATTTATTATATTTTACATAGAGAGGATGTATGTATGCTAGTTTTTTTGTATCAAATAGAATGGGTGTATGTATGCTAGATTGGGTTTATTTTTTTTTAGATAGAGGGGATGTATGTATTTTAGATAGGATTTATTTTATTTTAGATAGAGGGGGTGGGGGTATGTATGTTAGCTAGCATTTATTGTATTTTATGAAGAGGGGGGTGTATGTATGTTAGATAGTATTTATTGTATTTTAGATGGGTAGGTATTGTATTTATTTTTTGGGATATTGTATTCTAATGTAATGTATATATATATTGTATGCCTTTCCTTTTCAGGTGTGTAATGTTTTTTTATTTTCTGTACTGTTTTTTTTTGTTTTTGGTGACTTCGTTTTTTTTATTTTCTGTAATGTAATTTTTTAAATTTCTTTAACTTAAGTTTTATTACTTTTTGTGAGTTAGGTTTTATTATTTTCTGTAATTAGTGGGGTGGCAGGGTGAATTAGCGGGTAGCTAGGTAGGGTAAGAAGGTAAGAAGGCAGTGTAGATGTTAATATGTTAGTGTAGAGGGGACTTACTTTACATTTAATGGTTTATTGGGATGGGGATATAGTGCAGTGTAGTGTTTCTATTTAGTGTCATGAGGGTCCTGGAGGACCCACATAGCACTTATGGGGTTCATCTTATGCTTCTAACTGTCCCTTGAGGGTCTTTACGTACCCTTATGGGACAAATTAAGTTAAATAGAGGCTTAAAGGGTCTGTATGGACACCCATAAGAGACAGGGTTAACAAAGTATACTGCAAACACTTTGTGTCATGAGGGTCCTGGATGACCCTCATTCCACTTATAGTGTTATTACATGGGTTTATTAGTGTGCTATAGTGGTCTATATAGTTGCTAGTAATAAATAATGGTAACCTTAAACGATAAACTTGTAAAGGATGCATACTCTGTGCTATTGTCAGATCCTCAATAGGTGCCCCTTAGTATTAGAGCCAACGTTCAAATAGTCTCCATGCTGGCATTGAGGAAGAACATTGAGGAAATCAGAGCCGTTGCCAAATTCTGGGACCATTGTTCCTATAGTAGATAACAAGAAAAAGGAAAAACACTAGGAAAGCTAGGAGAGCAAAGCAAAACCTGCTGATACAACAATGTATTAATCCCAGGCCTTTTTATCAACTCCTCTGTATCAGAATCAAGAACTGGAAAACTTTAAGGAAGAGAAGAGAGCAAAACAAGACCTTCAAGAAAGAGGAGAGATTCCAGTGTTCTCTCATTACTCTGGATGTAGAACTTTATACTAAGTCGTGAATGTCCATCTATTTGGAACATGTTATCTTCTGTTCTTATGTTGAGGTTGGGGCTTTTAGTTGGTTCCTTGATCTAGGGTCAGAGTTCCCTTACCTCCAAGGAGAAACCATGGGGAGGAATGTTTAACTGGTGTTTTTCTAATCCCCAATAAGTAGGTATATTTAAGTTATGGCTCATATGTGACCTATCAGAGCATTAATTATGATGTCCGTATATGTCCAATTCTAATTTCTGCCCAGTTACTTAGCTTTTTGTGCATTTCCTTAATTCAGTATGGCTTTTGACTTGATAAAGAGAGGTACATTTCTTAAAAGCTTGTTGCAATAAAAAAGGTATCACAACAATATACTGCAATTCATCTAGATTACTGGACACTGATGAATACCTCACTCTCTCTCTTTTTATCTTATTGATAGATTCAGGAGGGTATGTCATGGTGTATTTTAGAGAAAACTGTGTTAATTACATATTTTATGGGTAATTCTATGTGGAGCTCCAAGTGACCATGTCTGCTAAGCTGTATGAGTAACCATGTCCCACCACCAAAACATTTTTTTATAATGCTTAAAATTAGATGTATGATATTAGGCTGGGACACAAGGTACTCAATCTTTTAGTGTGACAAAACACCCGAAGGCTGTATTATTGATCTGGTTATCTGCTCAGAGCAATTGGGCAAAAAACTGTTTTCTGATTTAGATACTGTGTTTTAGTCTTGAAAATATGTAACCTGGGTTAACATTTGACTTTATACCAGTCAGTAACCTTTCATTTAATTTATTTTATAGGAATACATTTTGTGTTTATTACATCACTTCCTCAGGGCTGAATCGTAAGCTTGTGAGTTTTGGCTATCAGTGGTGGGAGGGCTTTAGTAGGAGACAAAAAGAGTGCCCTTTGCCGCAATATTTAGTTAAGACTTAAACTGACATCACACTCCTCCCCCCAAAGGTCAAAAATAGGAAGTTGCATCAACAGATGAACCACAGCTCCCCAAAAAGTAAAAGTCCCCACATTTATTTTTATATTTTTTTTGGCTCAAAAGTTTTTCCCTAAGATTTAATGGGGATTGCCTATTAGCTATGTGTTTCACACTAGTAGAGGGAGAAAAAGCATAAAAAAAAAAATATCTAATACAAAATAAAATAAAAAACAGAATAAGAACGGTGTGTGTGTATAGGGGGGGGGGGGGGGCAGTTGGAGCGGGTATATGGTGTGCCAGAAGGCCTCCCAGGATCCTTGTTGACCCATAAAAGATCTTACCACTCTAACATCTGATCCCTAGGATCCTTCAACTTGAGCATCCTTTATCCTGTCTCCTCACTGAGACCTGGCCTGTCAGGTCTGTCACACATTATGCTTTTTAGACTGAGGGGTGAGAGTAGCCAAAGGCTCCAGATGTCTATAAACTTGGGCATGCAATCTGTCTGGATATGTGTAAGTCTTTCATTGATTGCTATACAATTAACATTGTTAACCACTGCCTGTGAGCTAAGCTTCTTGCTTTTCCACTGTCTAGCTATATGACTTTTCATTGCTAGCCTGAGGAATTGTAATAATTTATTCTGAGGGGAAGGGAGAGATCCTGCAGAAGCACCCAATAGCGCTATTTCCGCATCCAGTTTAATTTGTGAGTGTACTAGTGAGGATGCTAATATAAAAACTTTGTCCCAGAGTTTCTGCACTAAAGGGCATGTCCACCAGATGTGAAAGAATGTACCTACAGTACCTCCGGGCACCCCCGGAAGCAAGCCGGGTTTGCGCTAGGATTCCATCTATGGATGCTATCAGGTGTTATGAATGTCCTGTGTAGTACCTTTAAAGATGTCTCCAGGATACTGTAGTTGTATGACCCCTTGGTCATGGAGACTCTTATCTATCAGTCCTGCTCCCTAGCCTTTCCCAGATATTTCTCCCACAAGATAATATATTTCTGCTTTCTCTCTTGAGTGTCTGTGTTAAAAGTATTGTATAGCAGACTAACCATATCTTTTGAAAGAGGGAACAACTCACAGTTTGCCCTTGGAGCCCCATGCCTTCTCCTCAGCATGCTTACATGATGTTATATTTGAGGAAATTAAAGTATTCCTTGGAAGGGAGCTGGAGTTGGTCCCTTTGTTCAGCAGTACTCATCAATTTGTCATTATTGTACCAGGACCCCAATCTCAAAAAGCCCAGTGATTTCCACCAAAACATGGAGGTTAATGATAAGGTAGAGGGTAACCCCAGGTGGGGAGCCACCGCTGTCAATTCTGCCTGTACAGTCGATAAATCATGTCTAGAGGCAGCCCAGTCCAAATATTTAATGTTAACTTAATGCAGGATGATCACTCTTTCCCAAAAGCAGGTGGGGTCTGGGCAACCACAACAAGCTATCCAAGTTTGTAGATATTTCATTATTTTCTAGGAACACCCATAAGGGCTGGTGTTGGGTTGAGTGTGCCAAAGGAATCCAAGCCAGTTGAGCCGCCTTGAAGTAAAATTTGCGCAGGAGAAACCCTCTTTGAGTCTATGTTTACACAACTCGCCCCTAGCAATTCCGGGGCGTTTGTTAGCCCAAATAAACTTAAGAATCTGTTTCTGGCATGATTCCAGTTGTTGCGGCAGCACTAAAATGGGAGAATAATTAGAGTAAGCGGGGCAAGATACTCATTTTAACCGCGTTTATGCAGCCTAGCCAAGAAATCCTACCTTTCAAAGAGGTCTGCATATTTTTGTAAATGCCTTTGCCATATTAATGCTCGGGATTGAATTAGTGATATTTACACTCAGATATAATTTTTTTTTTTTAAGACTTTAAGACTTTATTTTATTTTTTAAGACTTTATTTTAAACATACACAGAAGGCCAAATCCACATAAAATACAAAAACCCATACAGACATATATACAATAGATAAATTCTTACAAGTAGGCAAGATTTTGTATAATACAAAGTTTGTTAGTTGGTAAAACTTTCAGACTCTTTTCTTTCTTTTTTTTTTCTCTTTTTCTCCTCTACTCTAAAATTTATTTATAAATTTACCATTTCACTCTTTTCCTTTCCCCTTCCTCTCTCCTTCATTCTCTCTCTGCTTCCTTTCCCAATGCCAACGTAAGAAACAAACATAATACAAAAGGAGAGAAAGAAAAAAAAAAAAAAAGGGGAGAGGGGGCAATTTTGGTGATGGTACTTCTGGAGCGGGATATAACATCAAGATTCATTTCACTTACAGTAAGGTTGAACCCCTCCACACTAGACCTCTTTATATCTCTAAATTTTTAATTTTCCCATTCTCCTTTCCCTCTTCTCCCTCCTTCCTTCCCCCCTCTCCCCCTTTCCCTTCCCTCCTTCTTTCTCCTTCTTTTCCCAAACCGTCAAATTATTTTCAGAGCTACAATAATTGTCCCAAATTTTCAATTTTGTTATATTATGTTTTATTAACTCTCAAATCCTTCTCTAAAGCTCTATTCCTTTTAAGTACAATTAATATCTCATTCCACGTCGGAGTGATTTGTTGTTTCCAATAACAAGCCAACTTTTATTTTGCAATTGAAAGAACTTGCAAAATGCAGGCTTGTGTTAAATAATTTAGTCCAGGCGGCATTATATGTAAAATGACCATTTGTGGTGATGAAATAATAGTTGTACCTAATATTTGTGATATATTGTGAAAACAATACGTCCAAAAAGTATGAGTTCCTGAGAATTGACTAATTTTCTCTGGGACGAGATACCATCTATTTACGATTTTAAACTGGACTTCTCTTAAAGTTGCATTTTTAACATATTTATCAGTTATAGAAAACGCTTTCTTCCAGATTTCTATAGGAAAATCAAGTTTTAACTCTTTTTCCCAAATTCTCATATTTATTGTTTTACCTTTTTGAGATGGTTCTCTAATAATTTCAAAGCATTTAGATATTAAATGCTTTCTATTGTTTTGAACTAGCAATTTTTCTAAATCAGTTAATTCTTCTCGTTTTGTATAATACAAATTATGGGCCCTATTAAATTCTCCCTCGTAGTTCTCTCGGTGCTCGCAAAAGGCAGTTTTCCTGCTGTTTGCGAGAACCGAATCTCTCGCAGCCTGCTTTACGATATGACTGCGAGAAAATGGCCGAGAATAGGCTCCGAGAGAGCTACGTAGCCTTAAATCTATGCACGAGTCTCGCATATCGTAAGAATCCCTACGTGGACAAAAAGTCCACGCAAGGGATCCGAAAGCCTCTACGTGCTGCCTCGGAACAGCCCGAGACAGCAGTGTGAGGCTCCCCCCTGCACCCTATACACATCCCCATGCTGCAGGGGTCTCTATCGGGACCCCTGCAGCACCCCCACATTAACCCCTTGCAGCGGGGAGCCCCGATCTGCATAGATCAGGCCCCCGCTGCATTTAAAACTTTTAAATTCCCCGCCGCGGCTCCTTAAAGGGACCGCGGCACACTATTACCCAATCCCGGCCGCGGCACTTAAAATTAACCCCCCTCTATGCTGGGGGTCCCCATCGGGACCCCCGAAGTGTCCCCACATAAACCCATTGCAGGGGGGGGGCCCCGATCTGCATAGATCAGGCCCCCCGCAGCATTTAAAACTTTTAAATTCCCCGCCGCGGCTCCTTAAAGGGACCGCGGCACACTATTACCCAATCCCGGCCGCGGCACTTAAAATTAACCCCCCTCTATGCTGGGGGTCCCCATCGGGACCCCCGAAGTGTCCCCACATAAACCCCCTGCAGCGGGGGGGCCCCGATCGGCACCGATCGTGACCCTGCTGCAATTCAATTTTAAATTTCCCGCCTCGCGGGTCCTCAAAGGACCGTAAAGGTCCTGAAAGGACTCGCACTAAAAATATTAACCCCAGGCAACTATAATTACCCCATTAACTCATGGTGGTCAATCCAGACCACCATAAGGCTCTAATTAACCCATTAACTCATGGTGGTCAATCCAGACCACCATAAGGCTCTATTTAACCCATTAACTCATGGTGGTCAATCCAGACCACCATAAGGCTCTAATTAACCCATTAACTCATGGTGGTCTATACAGACCACCATAAGGCCTAAATTAACCCATTAACTCATGGTGGTCAATCCAGACCACCATAAGGCTCTATTTAACCCATTAACTCATGGTGGTCAATCCAGACCACCATAAGGCTCTATTTAACCCCATCAGTCCCATAAGGGTATATTATTACCATTATGGGCCTGTTACAACCCAACATTAACCACATAAGTGCCATGATGGTCCTCAAGGACCATTATGACACTAACTACAAACACTACACTATAACCCCCAATAAACCATTTAATCTAAACTAACCCCCCTCTACACTAATCTATTAACACTTACACTACCTACCTACACTACCTACCCCCTAATAAACCTTCCCACCACTCTAATTACAAAAAATAAAAAACCTACAGCACAGAAAACAAAAAACCTACAGTACAAAAAACAAAAAAACCTACAGTACAGAAAACAAAAAACAATTACAACCCCACCCCCCACTACAGAAAACAAAAAAATACATTACAACCCCACCCCCCACTACAGAAAATAAAAAAATTACACACCTGAAAAGGAAAGACAGATAAACACAATACAATACATACATATAATACATTACATACATTACATACAATACATGACATTACATATAATATATTAAATATAATATATTACATATAATATATTACATATAATACATTACATACATTACATACAATACATGACATTACATACATTACATATAATATATTAAATATAATATATTACATATAATATATTACATATAATACATTACATACATTACATACAATACATGACATTACATACATTACATATAATATATTAAATATAATATATTACATATAATATATTACATATAATACATTACATACATTACATACAATACATGACATTACATACATTACATATAATATATTAAATATAATATATTACATATAATATATTACATATAATATATTACATATAGTCCTAATCAAATACCCCCTATCTATCTAACATACAATCTATTTAATTTAAAATAAATCCTAACTATATCAAATACATCCCCCTATCTATCTAATATACAAAAATTCCTAACTACATACACAGACCATTATTCTAAAGTAAAATAAAATAATTACAGTCCTAACTACATACACAGACCCTAATTCTAAGGTAAAATCAATAAATTAAGACCACTTACCTTTAAGATGTTGCTTCAGATCACTAACCTATGGGTCAAACAAAAAATACAAATTAGTACAAAACATTAACATCAAATAAATAAACATTCTATACATTCTAAATATTCAACTCACCTTTACAGCATGTCCAGTCACTGTTTAGCTCTTCCGGCGCGGCCCTGTTAAAAAAAAAACACAATACATGAATACATGAATACAATATATAAACAATAAATAAAATACACAAATAAACATCTAAATATACATTTCACTTACCTACCCGCGATGTCCCCGGCCTTCTCTCCTTCAGCCCCGGCTGGGCCGCGGAACCATTCGCGCTCTAAAAAAAAAAAAGAAAAAAAACTAACGGAGGTCTGCACTGGCAGACCTCCCCGACGCTACTGAACCTCCCGGAGTCGTTTCCGGGAGGAAATTGGCATTGGCGGCTTGTGATTGGCTGAAAAAGCTGTCTATCAATTTCAGCCAATCAAAAGTCGTCAATGTGTAAGCCAATCAGGATGGGATACACCCCAATATCCCACCCTGATTGGCTTAAACACTTGTCTATCTTTCTGGGAACCAATCACAACGCTCAGATGCCTTCAGCCAATCACTATGGGATACACCCCCACGGAGTGATTGGTAGAAGACATCTGCGCATCCTGATTGGCTCCTACATTGACGACTTTTGATTGGCTGACAGCCTTTTCAGCCAATCACAAGCCGACAATGCCAATTTCCTCCCGGAAACGACTCCGGGAGGTTCAGTAGCGTCGGGGAGGTCTGCCAGTGCAGACCTCCGTTAGTTTTTTTTTTTTTTTTTTTTAGAGCGCGGATGGTTCCGCGGCCCAGCCGGGGCTGAAGGAGAGAAGGCCGGGGACATCGCGGGGAGGTAAGTTCAATGTATATTTAGATGTTTATTTGTGTATTTTATTTATTGTTTATATATTGTATTAATGTATTCATGTATTGTGTTTTTTTTTTTAACAGGGCCGCGCCGGAAGAGCTAAACAGTGACTGGACATGCTGTAAAGGTGAGTTGAATATTTAGAACGTATAGAATGTTTATTTATTTGATGTTAATGTTTTGTACTAATTTTTCTTTTTTGTTTGACCCATAGGTTAGTGATCTGAAGCAACATCTTAAAGGTAAGTGGTCTTAATTTATTGATTTTACCTTAGAATTAGGGTCTGTGTATGTAGTTAGGACTGTAATTATTTTATTTTACTTTAGAATAATGGTCTGTGTATGTAGTTAGGATTTTTTGTATATTAGATAGATAGGGGGATGTATTTGATATAGTTAGGATTTATTTTAAATTAAATAGATTGTATGTTAGATAGATAGGGGGTATTTGATTAGGACTATATGTAATATATTATATGTAATATATTATATGTAATATATTATATTTAATATATTATATGTAATGTATGTAATGTCATGTATTGTATGTAATGTATGTAATGTATTATATGTAATATATTATATGTAATATATTATATTTAATATATTATATGTAATGTCATGTATTGTATGTAATGTATGTAATGTATTATATGTAATATATTATATGTAATATATTATATGTAATGTCATGTATTGTATGTAATGTATGTAATGTATTATATGTAATATATTATATGTAATATATTATATGTAATGTCATGTATTGTATGTAATGTATGTAATGTATTATATGTATGTATTGTATTGTGTTTATCTGTCTTTCCTTTTCAGGTGTGTAATTTTTTTATTTTCTGTAGTGGGGGGTGGGGTTGTAATGTATTTTTTTGTTTTCTGTAGTGGGGGGTGGGGTTGTAATTGTTTTTTGTTTTCTGTGCTGTAGGTTTTTTATTTTTTTGTAATTAGAGTGGTGGGAAGGTTTATTAGGGGGTAGGTAGTGTAGGTAGGTAGTGTAAGTGTTAATAGATTAGTGTAGAGGGGGGTTAGTTTAGATTAAATGGTTTATTGGGGGTTATAGTGTAGTGTTTGTAGTTAGTGTCATGATGGTCCTTGAGGACCATCATGGCACTTATGTGGTTAATGTTGGGTTGTAACAGGCCCATAATGGTAATAATATACCCTTATGGGACTGATGGGGTTAATTAGAGCCTTATGGTGGTCTGTATTGACCACCATGAGTTAATGGGTTAATTAGAGCCTTATGGTGGTCTGTATTGACCACCATGAGTTAATGGGTTAATTTAGGCCTTATGGTGGTCTGGATTGACCACCATGAGTTAATGGGTTAATTTAGGCCTTATGGTGGTCTGGATTGACCACCATGAGTTAATGGGTTAATTAGAGCCTTATGGTGGTCTGTATTGACCACCATGAGTTAATGGGTTAATTTAGGCCTTATGGTGGTCTGGATTGACCACCATGAGTTAATGGGTTAATTAGAGCCTTATGGTGGTCTGTATTGACCACCATGAGTTAATGGGTTAATTAGAGCCTTATGGTGGTCTGTATTGACCACCATGAGTTAATGGGTTAATTTAGGCCTTATGGTGGTCTGGATTGACCACCATGAGTTAATGGGTTAATTAGAGCCTTATGGTGGTCTGTATTGACCACCATGAGTTAATGGGTTAATTTAGGCCTTATGGTGGTCTGGATTGACCACCATGAGTTAATGGGTTAATTAGAGCCTTATGGTGGTCTGGATTGACCACCATGAGTTAATGGGTTAATTAGAGCCTTATGGTGGTCTGGATTGACCATCATGAGTTAATGGGGTAATTATAGTTGCCTGGGGTTAATATTTTTAGTGCGAGTCCTTTCAGGACCTTTACGGTCCTTTGAGGACCTGCGAGGCGGGAAATTTAAAATTGAATTGCAGCAGGGTCACGATCGGTGCCGATCGGGGCCCCCCGCAGCAGGGGGTTTATATGGGGATACTTCGGGGGTCCCGATGGGGACCCCCAGCATAGAGGGGGGTTAATTTTAAGTGCCGCGGCCGGGATTGGGTAATAGTGTGCCGCGGTCCCTTTAAGGAGCCGCGGCGGGGAATTTAAAAGTTTTAAATGCAGCGGAGGGCCTGATCTATGCAGATCGGGGACCCCCCCTGCAATGGGTTTATGTGGGGAAACTTCGGGGGTCCCGATGGGGACCCCCAGCATAGAGGGGGGTTAATTTTAAGTGCCGCGGCCGGGATTGGGTAATAGTGTGCCGCGGTCCCTTTAAGGAGCCGCGGCGGGGAATTTAAAAGTTTTAAATGCAGCGGGGGCCTGATCGGTGCCGATCGGGGACCCCCGCTGCAAGGGGTTAATGTGTGGGGGCTGCGGGGGTTCCTATGGACCCCTGCAGCAAGGTGTTCATGTGAGGACACTTCGGGGGTCCCGACAGGGACCCCCGCATTGAGGGGGGGTTCATTTTAGGTGCCTAGGGGGGGGTTTGGAGTACCCCCCACGGCAGGGCTTATGTGGGGGACTGCCGCGGAGGTCCCTTTTAGGACCCCCGCAGCACTTGATGAGGAGTGGGAGCCTGCGATTTCATCTCGCAGGCTGTCACTCCTCATGTACATTTACGCAGTGTAGATACGTACGGGCCTGCTGCGTAGCTCATACGTTGCTCGCAGCAGGGCTAATTTAATAGCATTGTAAGTTAGAGAAACTTTGCAGTACGTAGGGCTTAAGTAGAAGCCTCTTATTTACGAGGCTGGAATTTAATGAGGCCCTATATTTTTTCAATGCCAATTGTAGTCTTAAATATTCCAGCCAATCTTTTTTGTCAATATTATACAATTTAACAAAATGATCAAATGGTGCAAATTCTGTCCCTAAATAAAGTTTTTGTAATATGTCAATACCTTTATTAATCCATTTATTTGAGATTGAAATCTGTAATATTCTCTCTAATACTTTCATTGGCATAATTAAACTTGGATATGGAACTAGCTTATTTTTTTAGTTCATTTTATACAAAAAAAATTTAGCTTTTATAACGATCCAAGAATCCGGGATCTTTTTCTTTTTTGCCGATTCTTCAAGAAAAATCAAGTCTCTTAGTTTGCATTCTTTTAGACTAGCCTCTTCAATTTGTGTCCAAGAATATGTTGCCATTGGATCTATCCATTTAACTATTTGGGAAAGAATTATCGCATTGTGGTAAAGCTTAAGATCTGGGTATGATATACCTCCATTAATAAACTTTCTCGTTAAAATATCCTTTTTGATTCTTGATTTTCTTCATTTATAACATAGTTATCTAATAGTGTTTGAAACTTCTTAATCCAATATAGAGGAAGACAAACTGGAATATTTCTTATATAATAGTTAAATCTTGGCAGATAAGCCATTTTTATAGCTGCTATTCTACCCAAAAACGAATCTATTCTTCCAATCTTGTATAATATTAAAGCATTTTTCCTATAATTTTTTATAGTTTAATGTAATAATCTTCTTTATGTCTTTATCATACTCTATTCCCAAGTGTATAAATTTACCATTAGACCAATTAAAAGGATATTTTAATTTCAGTACTTCTTTAATCTCCAATTTTAAATTCATATCTAATATTTCAGTTTTTTAATGTTAAGCTTATAGTATGAGATAAAACTAAATTCATTTAATATTTCTTGTAGATATTTCCACAAATTTTTAGGTCTACACAACATTAATACTACATCATCTGCAAATAAAACTATTTTATGTTCCGTTTTGTTCATTTCAATTCCCTTTATATTCTTTGCAGACCTTATTAATTCAGCCATTGGCTCTATTAGTAGAGTAAATAGGACCGGGGATAAAGGACACCCCTGTCTTGTCCCATTTCTTATAAGAAATCTACACAATCTAAATCCCAAGCTAGCCACCATTGCCTCGGGGTTTGTATATAAAGCTCCTATGGCTAAACGTCCAAATGCCCCAAAACCAAATTTATCTAATGTAAGTTTCATATACTCCCACCCTATTCTATCAAATGCTTTCTCTGCATCTAAAGAAACGAACAGGGTGGTAGTATTGTTTCTTCCAACATACTCAATAAGATTCACTATTTTACGGGAATTATCACTTCCCTGCCTACCGGGAACAAAACCATTCTGATCTTTCGCAATTAAGTCTTGAATTGTAGTTTTTAACCGGGTAGCTAAGATTTTTGAATAGAGTTTAAAGTCTGTGTTTAAAAGCGAAATAGGTCTATATTCACTACAATCTAGGTTATCTTGTTTCGTTTTAGGAATTGGAACTATGGTTGAAAGTAGAAATTCACCTGTAGTTTTACCAGTATCTTTTATTTCATTATAAAGATCCCGTAAATGCTCTGCTATAACAGGTTTACATATCTTATAAAAGAAGTTGGTGAAGCCATTGGGCCCCGGCGACGTATATAATTTAATGTCTTTAATTGCCTCTTCAACCTTGACCACTGTAATAGGACTATTAAGATATTCTAATTGGGACTCTGATACACTCGGAAGAGATATTTTATCCAAAAATTCCTGAATTTGTTCTGTTGTCGGTTTTATAAATTGTGAGTTTGCTTCTAAATTATATAATTCCCGATAATAATTAGAAAATGTCATAGCGATATGTGTTGTGTTACTAATGCTTTTACCTTTACTATGCAAAGTTTCTATTTTTTTC
Source organism: Discoglossus pictus (assembly GCA_027410445.1). NCBI lineage: Eukaryota > Metazoa > Chordata > Amphibia > Anura > Alytidae > Discoglossus > Discoglossus pictus. The sequence continues at coordinate 9,636,347 of CM050176.1, forward strand.
CTAGCTAATTTATTTTTAATTTTATTAGATAGTACTTTACTGATTTTTTTTCCGTAATGATGCAGCCTTTGTTGAATCTTCCATACAGATCTATCTGATATAATTTGATATTTTTTTTATTTGAGCCTGACACTCTTTTATTTTATTCGAAAGAGCTAATTCAGGATTTTGTTTATTTAAAATTTCACATTTGTATAAATCAGTGTACAACTGTCTTTGGGTGGCTCCTCTTTGTTTCTTTCTTATGCTCTTCCAGTTAATCATAATCCCCCTTATAAAGGCTTTTTGTGCATTCCACACTGCATTTATGGTCAACCAATCCTGCATTAATTTAAAAAAAACTTTAATTCTTTTAATTTTTCTTTTTTATCCTCATCTTCAAATAAAGAATTATCCATTTTCCAACAAGGAATCCTAGGTTTGTCTGTTCCCAGATTAAGTTCAACCAAAACAAAGGCATGGTCTGAAATATCAACTGGGCTTATTTTAACTTCCCTAACTTTTGTCTTCTGTAAAGACATAGTCAATTCTTGTATAAGTATGATGTCTGCCTGAAAATAAGGAATAATTCAATTGATTTGGATATAACACCTTCCATGTATCATAAAGATTATATTTTAGATTACTCTTTATGAATTGTTTATTTTTTCTTTTAATATTAGCATCACATTCTGGATGTTTGGAGGAATTTGTGTCCAGTTGACAATTCATTATTATATTAAAGTCTCCTCCAGTTATAGAAGTCCCTTGTGCATATCTATTCCAATGGGCCAATACATAATTAATAAATTAATTCTGTTTATTATTTGGTGCATAAACAGTGAGATTTTTTTCTGAGCTAATTTTCCAACCCAAAGTATACAGTATATCTTCCATTAGGATCGTAAATAACAAGTTCTTCATTCAACAATAAATCATTATTTAACAAAATGGATACCCCTCTAGCTTTTTTCTTAAAAGTCGCATTATGTACAGTGTCAAACCCATTAATAGCAAATATTGGAATCTTATAATTTTGCCAATGTGTTTCTTTAGTAACAAAATATCTACTTTTTTCCTTTTCACTAAATTGCCTATGTGATTCCTTTTAGCCGGATGGTTCAAGCCTTGACAATTGAAGATCATGTTGTTAAGAACCATTTTACATTATATAACATTTTTAATCCTGCTCTCTCCCATTCCAGAAACACCATCCCCCCTGCAAAAAAAAAATGAACACCACCTGGCCTTTATGAGTAAGTTTCAAGAAGAAAGTATTGACTCTATTTGACATAATTTTCGCCAGCAGTTTAACGTCTCCGTTAAGGAGTGAGATCGGCCTGTAGGTCTGCACAGTTAAAAGCCCCTTCCTATCTTTAGGGAAGAAAAACAGGTTTGCTTGATTATGTTCGGGAGGGACTTCATGGCCCTGGAGCATGTTATTAAAAAGCTTTTCTGTGTGGCGCTAATAACTCTGCATAGTTTTTGTAGTACAGATTTGAGAATCCATCTGGCCCCGGGCCTTACCCCTCTTCAAGGCCCCTACAGTCTCTAACACCTCTACATTAGTGATGGGAGCCTTCACTAGATCTGCCTCTTGTGGTGTGAGGGTGGGCAGGTCACAGGAGCCCAAAAAGGATGCCAATTGACTTCCATGAACCTTGTGGGGAGATGAATATAGCTGTTGAAAGAAATCTGTGAAGACTTTCTGAATATGGGACGGGCTAGAAGTAGCCTTGCCGGAGGGCTGTCTAATCTGAAAGATGTTTGATTGATTTAATTTATTTTTTAGTTTCCTTGCTAACAGCACATCTGCCTCATTGGGCTTCGAGTATTAGAGGTGTTTAGTCCAACTCATGGCCTTCTCCGTCTGATCAGAGAAAATTAGATCAAGCTCAAGCCTAGCCGATTCTATCTTTCGTCATCTGAGTGGGATTTGTGATTCTCTAGCTGTAGGGCCCTGAGTTCTCTTTGCAAGAGGGATTCTTTAGCTTTCTGAGCTCCTTTGTATGCTGAGGCTAATTTAATACATGTACCCGAACAAGTGCCTTATGGGCTACCCAAACAATTTGTCGAGAAATATAATTCTATCTCTTTGGCAATTTGGTCTTTAAACTGGGGAGTTAATAAAAGCATATCATTAAACTGTTAAGAGTATGGAGTTCTAAAAGCTGTGCTTAAGTCTATGGTGGAGCTAACAAAGAAGTAGTCCAACCAAGAGCAGGGATGGATCCTTGTTTCAACCACATTATCTGATAGTGCAGAGTCAATAATTACAGTGTAGAGTACGTTTTATGGACTGCCGAATAGAATGTATATTCCTGCTCTGTACCATGAGAACTTCTCCAGGCATCGATCAGGTGGAGCTCATCCAACAGGGAAATATTTTTTAGTTGTTGTTTAGCCCTGCCCCAAACTAGATATATCTATTGATGACAAAATGAGGTTCAGGTCCCCACCCAGAATCACCCTCCCCAGATCATGGGATTTTATGTAGCTCAGCAGTTTGAGCAAGACTTGATGCAGTATGTGTGTTGGTGCAGAAATCGAGATTGTGGACAGCTTTTGCCCAAATATGGACCCCGTCAGAATCACATTGGGGCCTTCCGGGTCTATTTTCTTTTGTTCTAGTATAAAGGGAAGATCTTTGTGAAGCAAAATAGCCATCCCCACTCTTTTAGTAGAGTGGCTGGTTGCAAAGTTGGTGGGGTAGAATTTAAAGAGAAACTTAGGGAGCTTGTTACGCACAAAATGTGTTTCCGGAAGGAAAAGGACCGAAGGGCGAAATGGCTTGTATGGCCCTATCGTCCTATGTGCCCGCTCTATTTCCCAGGAAGCCGCTGTGATTGTAGGCAACAGTGAGGCAACCACTGCCTCCAGATATGGAGAAAGATCTTCGACTGCTGTCGGAACTCCCCTTAATCTTTTATTTTGCCTCCTGGACCTATTCTCGGGGTCCTCTAGTTTTGCCTCCAGGCTCAGGATTTGAGAGGTATTAGCTGAAATATCGACTCGGTCCCTGGATTGTGTTAAAGTGAAAGCTAATAAACTACAATTGCTTCCTCTTAGACGATGTTGAGAATTAAGACCCCTTTGCATGCGTTGCTTAAATTGGTAGCTTTTAGAGAAGATCATTAATAATCTTGACAGTGGCATTTGGTGTGATTCCTATTTACATAATACAATCCAGATTATTTCTTGCTGGGGGGAGAAATCTCCTTTAGGGCCTTCAGCTTATTTACATCCTCCAGCTGGGGCTGACTGCTGTAGATAACTATTGATGTAGTTCATCTGTTTACAAGCCAAGTCTGTGTATTAGAGGAGATAAATTCGTAGTTGAAAAAAATAAAAAAAATATTGTTGATAGAGATTATAGCTTGGGTATGTGTTAGTTGGTTTCCTACATTTAACTGCCCAGTCTCCGTTGAGCAGATGCCTGTATTCACCCCTATGATGTGCTGTATTTCTGTGTGTTACCGGGCAGAATGCAGATTGCAGTGTTCCTGCTTTTCCATCAGGTGGCAGCGTGCTCACAAACAGTTTTGTATAATCCCAACTGGGTTGTGTAGTGGTTAGGCAGAATGCAGTTTGCAATGCACCTAAGTGACCAGCAGGAGGCAGCATGCTCCTACACACTATTGTATAAACTGGTATAGAGCAAAGTATTTATCCTCAGTAAGGTTTTCAATATAGATAATGTTATGCTAACTGGACAGTAGGTGTAAGAGTCTTATTATCATTCACCCCGTAGCAAATAGAAACAGTCTCTTATCAAAGTTATACAGGAGCTGCTTTGAAGCCCCTTGCCACAAAATAGATTGTCTGTTTCTTATTACAGAAATTGGTATGAGTGTCTTTGAGAGAAGATACAGACTTCAATCTACTGCTGGTACTGTTGGATTTTTAGTGCTGGGGAATTAGAAACAATTTTTCCTAAGCCCCTTGAGGACCTCCTATCTCTGGGGCTAGTATAGTCTATGACAGGTACATATATAATAAGGGGACAAGTGCAGTGTTCCTGACTTTTTATTAGAAGCAGGCACAGCACACAGGCTGGAGCCCAGGATCCTCCCGCCTAGGCCTCAACCTTGTGGTTGGCAATTTCTGGCAAACACCTTACCATCTTGTATCAATACACTCAGCACAATCTGCTGCCTTCAGATATATAAGTTTGGAGCGGTTATATTCCAGATTTGGGACAATAACTCCAATTCTCACTCACATAGCTGGAGAGCTCGTTGCAAGCACGTCTGCTCTCTTCTGATGCTGACCATTTATTTTTGTTTTCTAATTAAAAACTAGCTAACTAGCTGGGACTTTTTTCTGCTTAATTATGCTCTTTTTTTTTATTTATTTTTTTATTATTATTTTTTTTCATTATTGTTTTCCAAAAAATGTATAACAATACAAAAAAACATAAAGAGCATTCATACATCACAAACATATTTTCATAATAAACCAATTCTCCTACTTGTACAGAGAGTTAAACAAATAAAAAAAATATATAAATACTTTTATTTTGTCTGCTTAATTATTTCAAGTAATCTCACAACGCCTCCAGGTTTTCACTATTTTTCCTATCCATGTAATTGTCCCAATACTGCCAACTAGCCATCAATCCCCTTCTTTGACCTTTATCTAAATCCTGATGCATAAATTCTTGATTTCTATTAATGATCCGGGCTATCTCTTGTAAAGAGGGAAGTTTATCTAATTTCCAATATCTACTTAATAAGCACTTTATAACCAATAAGTTATGCGAAAGCAAAAATTTGCAATGCAGGAATTTCTCCCTTATCTTCAAATGGAGAATGATAAGGTCAGAATCATAGAGACGATTAATTCACAGTACCTCATTAATCCATGTTCTACATCTTTTCCAAAATAATATCATTTCTCCACAATCCGACCAGCCATGGTATGCCATATCTCCTATGATGTTGCACCCTTTCCAAAAGTTGACCTTTAACCCTTGTGAGAATATATTGATGGCAGCTGGGGTTCAAAGCCACTTATTCAGGCAGGCAGTGGATACCCCTCTCTTGTGCCATTTGTTTTGGGGAAAAAACAGTTTCAAAGTTGGGCCCTAAGATCTTACCTCTTGGATTATCGTATAATATAGTTACATAGTTACATAGTATTTAAGGTTGAAAAAAGACTTTTAGTCCATCAAGTTCAAACTTTTAAGATCTCCTCTGATCTGCAATATGCGGATTAACTATTAATTAATTAGTTGTATAAAAAAATAAAAATAAAAAAAAAATCAATTCCCTCCCGATCCCAGACCGGACCTCTCGCTGAATCAATACTGCCCCTCCAATTATCCATGATAACCCTGAATTCCCTTTTTAATTAGAAAAAAATCCAGTCCCCTTTTAAAGTTATCTATCGAATCTGCTGTCACCACCTCCTCTGTAGAGAATTCCACAGATTAACCACCCTTACTGTGAAGAACCCTTTTCTTTCTTTAAGGTGGAATCTTTTTACTTCTAACCTCAAGGGATGTCCTCTTGTCAGCTGAAAACTTCTTGGCACAAAAAGCTCCCTTGACAAATCTTTATACTGACCCTGGATGTATTTATATAAAGTAATCATATCTCCTCTTAGATGCCTTTTTTTCTAGAGAAAATAAGTTTAATTTGGTTAGTCTATCTTCCTAACTTAGCCCCTCCATTCCCCTTATTAGTTTTGTTGCCCTCCTCTGTACCTTTTCCAGCTCTAAAATGTCCTTTTTATGAAGTGGTGCCCAAAATTGTACTCCATATTCCAAATGAGGGCGTACTAGAGATTTGTATAGTGGCAGAATTATATTTGCTTCCCTGGCTTCTATACCCTTCTTAATACATGCTAATATTTTATTTGCCTTTGCAGCTTTTGCTTGGCTTTGAGCACTGTTTCCTAGGTGGTTGTCCACAAGCACTCCCAAATCCCTCTCATTGTCTGATACACCTAGATTTGCTCTATTAAGATTATAAATTGCATGGCTATTTTTCCTTCCCAGATGCATAACTTTACATTTATTCGTATTATATCTCATCTGCCATTTAGATGCCCATTCCTCAATTTTATGTAAATCCCTTTGGAGGGAAAGCACATCACTATCTGATTTAATTACCTTGCACAACTTCGTGTCATCAGCGAAAATGGAGACACCACACTCCAATCCTACCTCTAAGTCATTAATAAATATGTTAAAAAGGAGAGGAACTAATACTAAACCCTGAGGAACCCCACTTACCACATTATTCCAATCGGTTTATGTTCCATTTACAACAACCCTTTGCTTCCTGTCTTCTAGCCAGCTCTCAATCCATGAGCAGATATTTACTGCAATTCCTATATCTCTTAGTTTGCACAATAGTCTCCCATGTGGTACTGTATCAAAAGCCTTTGCAAAATCCAAAAAGACTACATCCACTGAGTTGCCTCGATCCAGGTTCCTACTAACCTCCTCATAGAAACTAATTAGATTTGTTTGACATGACCTATCCCTCATAAATCCATGTTGACTCCTACTTATAATCATGTTCAAATAGACATATTCTTGTATACCTTATTAACCCTTCTAAAAGCTTCCCCACTACAGAAGTGAGGCTCACTGGTCTATAATTCCCCGAATTTGCTCTTGCACCCTTTTTTAATATAGGTATCACATCAGCTTTTCTCCAGTCATCTGGTAGAGACCCTGTGTTGAGTGAATCTTGAAAAATTAAATATAATGGTTTGGCTATTAAAGAACCCAGTTCCCTTAGTACCCTTGGATGTCTTCCATCAGGACCCGGGGCTTTATTAACATTTATTTTTTCCAACCTCTTTTGGATTACTTCCTGTGTTAACCAATTATTTGGCAAAGGTAGTGTAGCCCCATTATGTTGCCGTGTCCCAACCACTGGTACCTCCCTTGTGTATACAGAAGAAAAGAACCTATTTAGCTCATCTGCCTTTTCTTGGTCACTAATTATCAGACGGCCTGTGTCACATTGTAATGTTCCTATAGCTTCCTTCCTCGTGTTCTTCCCATTAATATACTTATAAAATATTTTAGGGTTAGTCTTACTCTCTTTTGCAATTAATTTTTCATTTTCTATTTTAGCCAGTTTAATCGCCCTTTTGCAAGCCTTGTTGATTTCCTTGTATTCTTGTAAAGCAGTCTCTGTCACCTCTTGTTTGTATAATTTAAATGCCTGTTTTTTACTCCATATCTTGATCTTTAAATCATTGTTAAGCCACATTGGATGGGATTTACTCCTTTTACTTTTCTTCCCACACAGTATATGTCGATGTGTATGTATATTTAGTAAGGATTTAAATTTTGTCCACTTGTGGTCAGTGTTTTTACCTTCCAGTTCTCTGTCCCAGTCTATACTTTGAATCGCTGAGTTTTTGTTGGCCCCTTAAAATGTTGTTTTAATTCAATCTCAAACGTTAGATACAACATTAGATACTATATCAATATTATTTGTGATAAGTAAATCTAAGATAGATTCATTTCTAGTAAGCTCTTGTACAACCTGGGCCAGATAATGATCTCTGAGTGTACTCAAGAACCTGCTCCACTTAGATGAACTGCTGGTCTCATTTATCCAGTTTATTTCAGGGTAATTAAAATCTCCCATTATTAGAACTCGACCATACCTAGCTGCATTTTCAATCTGTAACAATAATTGTATTTCCTCACTTTCAGCTATATTTGGGGGTTTATAGCATACTCCTACTAATATTCTTTTGGAATTTGCTGCTCCGCTATTTCACTCTACCCACAAATAGTGATGTCGCAAACCTAAAATTTTCGGTTCGCGAACCGCAAACGCGAACCGCCGCAAATGTTCGCGAACCAGCGAACATCGGCGAACCGCCATAGACTTCAATGGGAAGGCGAATTTTAAAACCCACAGGGACTCTTTCTGGCCACAATAGTGATGGGAAAGTTGTTTCAACGGGACTAACACCTGGACTGTGGCATGCCGGAGGGGGATCCATGGCAAAACTCCCATGGAAAATTACATAGTTGATGCAGAGTCTGGTTTTAAGCCATAAAGGGCATAAATTACCTAACATTCCTAAATTGTTTGGAATAACGTGCTTTAAAACATCAGGTATGATGTTGTATCGATCAGGTAGTGTAAGGGTTAGGCCCGCTTCACAGTGACAGACCAAACTCCCCGTTTAACGCACCGCAAACAACCACAAACAGTCCATTTGCACAACCGCAAACTCCCCATTTGCACAAGGTTGGATACCAAGCTAGCCATGTCCCGTTCCTTGTCCTCACTGATGTCATTGAAGGTCTCTTCCTCCACCCAGCCACATAAAACACCAAGGGTCCCCGAAAGGTGACAGCAAGCCCCCTGGGACGCCTGCTGTGTTTGGTCTTCCACCTCCTCAAAGCCACCTTCCTCCTCTGACTCCTCTTCTTCAGACTCCTCTCACTGCATTGCCTCTCTCTGCATTATTATAAGGTGTGTTAAGTAGTACTACTCTTATCAGTTTAAAACCTGTTACAGCACATATCAGGGGGCGTGTATAAGGCCTGGATTTTTAGAACCAGGAGATGGAAAAAGATGCTTTGTTGGTCGTATCACTTCAATTTTGGGGCACGGCACGTGCAGTCAAAGGTGCCACCAGATAGGAGTGACGTGTTTGTAAGTACTACTCTTATCAGTTTAATACTTGTTACGTTACCTATCAGGGGGCGTGCATAAGGCCTGGAATTTTAGAACCGGGAGATGGAAAAAGATGCTTTGTTGGTCGTATCACTTCAATTTTGGGGCACGGCACATGCAGTCAAAGGTGCCACCAGATAGGAGTGACGTGTTTGTAAGTACTACTCTTATCAGTTTAATACTTGTTACGTTACCTATCAGGGGGCGTGTATAAGGCCTGGATTTTTAGAACCAGGAGATGGAAAAAGATGCTTTGTTGGTCGTATCACTTCAATTTTGGGGCACGGCACGTGCAGTCAAAGGTGCCACCAGATAGGAGTGACGTGTTTGTAAGTACTACTCTTATCAGTTTAATACTTGTTACGTTACCTATCAGGGGGCGTGTATAAGGCCTGGATTTTTAGAACCAGGAGATGGAAAAAGATGCTTTGTTGGTCGTATCACTTCAATTTTGGGGCACGGCACGTGCAGTCAAAGGTGCCACCAGATAGGAGTGACGTGTTTGTAAGTACTACTCTTATCAGTTTAATACTTGTTACGTCACCTATCAGGGGGCGTGTATAAGGCCTGGATTTTTAGAACCCGGAGATGGAAAAAGATGCTCTTCGATCAGACCATATATTCATCCCAATCCCTCTGCAGCGGATCTGACATAGAGTCCTTCCTACTACAGCAAAAAGGCCACAAAATACCTGTACCTCAATTGGACAGCTTGAACCTAGACATATCCCAAGAGGAAGTTAAATCTACAATCCAAGATCTTAAATTTGGCAAGTCCACAGGGCCAGACGGTTTTACTCATCTGTACTATAAGAAATTTGAGCCCTTGCTTACCCCAGCACCTAACATCTTTGTTTAACGCTATACTAAATGGAGAACCTATGCCCCCTTAATTGAATCAGGCCGACCTCATAGTCTTTCCAAAAGAGGGTAAGGACCTGAATCTCAAACTGTATTACAAGGCAGCGCAGCTGGCTTTCATTCCTCTGGTGCATTCTCCAAAACACATCAGCCGCTCTGGGTATTTATGGAAAATGTAAGCATGTCACCTTATACATGGGATACAGTAATATGGATTCCAGGCCTGTATACTTTTTTGAGAAACTTGAAAAACCCATTGATTAAGCACTCATTAAAAATATGGACGGAGATGAACTGGACACAAAAACTGGACACTCGGGTATCAGATCTTACCCCTATCGTACCCAATCCCCACTTTAAGATACATCTTCCGGAAAGCTCTCTCAGTTGGTGGAAGTCTCAGAACCTACTAAGGGTTGGTCCATGGTGGCATGACGACAAAATAATGACCTTTGAGTGGATGAGAGATAGGATACATCATTTTATATATACGATAAGTGGTAGGGGAACCCCCCAAAGAAACACCTGGCTACTCAAAAAATGTAGGGATTCCCCCTTTCAGCCTGGTATTATTAGCCTCATGTATGAACTATTTAATGAAAACTCATGGGCAAACAAACCAGACTATACCAAAGCCTGGGAGAGGGATTTGGGCACCGAATTGGCAGATAGCACATGGGATAAAAGTTGGCAAGGCTTAAGTAGGGGATCTTTAAATTATAGTCTGCTTGAGACTTCAATAAAGGTCCTACACAGGACATATATTACTCCTTTTAAGCTAATAAATGGGATCCAAAATGGAGCAGCTCATGTTTTAGGAACAGTGGTAATGAGGCTACATTTATTCATGTCTGGTGGGAGTGTTCGGCAGTCATAAGACTAAGGGAAGAAACATGCTTACAAGCTTCTAAAATGTTTAAGATTGACTTAATAAAATATTTTTTGAAAGAAAAAATACACATAGCTAGTAGTTGGAAAACCCCAAATAAAAACTTTCAGGAATTAATAAAAAAAATCAACTATTTACTGCTCAACAAGAGATTTAACCATGTAGTCTTGGATAGAATCACCCAGTTCCAGACAATTTGGGATCCCTGGATAACATCCCCATTTAGTGCCCCCCTAATATAATAAAACATTTGTTAATGGTTGAAGCGACTCGGGGGGAAGGACCGGAGTGGGGGAGCCCTGGAGGAGACCCTTCAGAAGCAACCGGCGGCAAAATCATCCGAGGATAGGAGAGGTCGCCTACTGAAGCCTGCCCTAGGGTAACCCAAGGGCGATTGAGCAGGTTATATATTGTAAATAATAAGCTACTGCTGGAGTGATGATAGATAATAGGACTTTACTATTGTCTGTTTTACCATGTCTTAGGTTTCTCTTAAAAATTGCAATCACAGTAAAAAAAAGAAAATGTATTAACCAAAAAAGTAAAAAAAAGAAGGCCTAGCCACCTAATTTTAACAAAATGTCTTCATTGTAAATATGTATTTTTGCACAACTGTTGTGTTATGCAAGACTGTTCAATATGCTTTCTTTTCCATTACATGCCGTACGCCTTCTGGCATAAAAATTGAAATTCAAAAATTAGATATTGTTGCAGCCGCTGCTATTGCAGCGGCCAGAAAAATTGACCTTTGTTCCCCAGGCAGAAAGTGCCATAAAACATTGCCTCTTCTTGAACCCTAGTTGGTGGCGGATAATTCACGCAAGTCATCCGGCATTCACAGATAACATACAGCAGCGTGTGGACCATTTATAGCCGAAGGCAGCTCATCTCATCAGGCCTTTTTCAGTCGAATGTATCGCCCAGTGTCAGTCCCTTCGGGATACATCCCTCATTCATCTTTATAAAGGTGAGGCAATCTAGACTTTTTTGCCCTAGGTGACTTCTCTTCTCGGTGACAAAACCTCCTGCTGCACTGAAGGTCCTTTCTGACAGGACACTTGAAGCGGGGCAGGCCAGAAGTTCAATTGCAAATTGGGATAGCTCCGGCCACAGGTCTAGCCTGCATACCCAGTAGTCAAGGGGTTCATCGCTCCTCAGAGTGTCAATATCTGCAGTTAAGGCGAGGTAGTCTGCTACCTGTCGGTCAAGTCGTTCTCTGAGGGTGGATCCCGAAGGGCTGATGCGATGCGTAGGACTGAAAAAGGTCCGCATGTCCTCCATCAACAACACGTCTTTTAAATGTCCTGTCCTTGCCGGCGTGGTCGTGGGAGGTGGATTACTTTCACCTCTTCCCCTGTTATATTGCCCTTGTGCTGTGACATCACCCTTATATGCTGTGTAAAGCATACTTGTTAATTTGTTTTGGACCTGCTGCATCCTTTCTGACTTGCGGTAATTTGGTAACAAATCAGGCACTTTCTGCTTATACCGGGGGTCTAGTAGCGTGCACACCCAGTACAGGTCGTTCCCCTTCAGCCTTTTTATATGAGGGTCCTGCGACAGGCACGACAGCATGAAAGACCCCATTTGCACAAGGTTGGATGCCGAGCTAGTCATGTCCCGTTCCTCGTCCTCAGTGATCTCGCTGAAGATATGTTCTTCCCCCCAGCCACGTACAACACCACGGGTACCAGATAGGTGACAACGAGCACCCTGGGATGCCTGTTGTGATTGGACTTCCTCCTCCCCCTCAAAGCCACATTCCTCCTCTGACTCCTCTTCCTCACAATCCTCTTCCAGCGTTGCCGCAGGTCCAGCAAGCGATGCTGATAAGGCTGTTTCTGGTGGTGATGGTGACCACAACTCTTCCTCGTCACGCTCATCTACGGCCTGATCCAGCACTCTTCGCAGGGCACGCTCCAGGAATAAAACAAATGGTATGATGTCGCTGATGGTGTCTTCGGTGCGACTGACAAGGTTTGTCACCTCCTCAAAAGGACGCATGAGCCTACAGGCATTGCGCATGAGCGTCCAGTAACGTGGCAAAAAATCCCCAGCTCCGCAGAGGCTGTCCTAGCACCCCGGTCATACAAATACTCGTTAATGGCTTTTTCTTGTTGGAGCAGGCGGTCGAACATTAGGAGTGTTGAATTCCAACGTGTGGGGCTGTCACAAATCAAGCGCCTCACTGGCATGTTGTTTAGCCGCTGGATATCTGAAAAGTGCGCCATGGCCGTGTAGGAACGCCTGAAATGGCCACACACCTTTCTGGCCTGCTTGAGGACGTCCTGTAAGCCTGGATACTTATGGACAAAGCGTTGTACGATCAGATTACACACATGTGCCATGCACAGCACATGCGTCAACTTGCCCAAATTCAATGCCGACAACAAATTTCTTCTGTTGTCACAAACCACTTTGCCAATCTCTAGTTGGTGCGGAGTCAGCCATTGATCCATCTGTGCGTTCAGGGCGGACAGGAGTGCTGGCCCGGTGTGACTCTCTGCTTTGAGGCAAGTCAAACCCAAGACGGCATGACACTGCCGTATCCGGGATGTGGAATAGTATCTGGGGAGCAGGGGGGGTGCCGTTGATGTGGAGCAAGACGCAGCAGCAGAAGAGGACTCAGCTGAGGAGGTTATGGAAGAGGATGGAGTAGGAGGAGTAGAGGAGGTGGCAGCAGGCCTGCCTGCAAGTCGTGGCGGTGTCACCAACTCCTCTGCAGAGCCACGCATTCCATGCTTGGCAGGCGTCAGCAGGTTTGCCCAATGCGCAGTGTAGGTGATATACCTGCCCTGACCATGCTTTGCAGACCAGGTATCAGTGGTCAGATGGACCCTTGCCCCAACACAGTGTGCCAGAGATGCCATTACTTCCTTTTGCACAATTGAGTACAGGTTGGGGATTGCTTTTTGGGCAAAGAAATTTCGGCCGGGTACCTTCCACTGCGGTATCCCAATCGCTAAAAACTTTTTGAACGCCTCAGACTCCACCAGCTTGTATGGTAAAAGCTGGCGGCCCAAGAGTTCAGACAAGCCAGCTGTCAGACGCCGGGCAAGGGGGTGACTTTGTGGCATTGGCTTCTTACGCTCAAACATGCCCTTGACAGACACCTGACTGTGAGGAGATGAGCAGGAACAGCAAGAGGTGAGAGACGGAGTGGTGGAGAGTTGAGAGGGGGCAAGGAGGACAGCAGTGGTTGATGTGGATGAAGATGCTGGACCAGGAGGAGGATGGCGACTTTGAGTTTGTGTGCTGCTTGTACTCATGTGTTGATCCCATTGGCGTTTGTGATGTGACATCATGTGCCTTCGCAAAGCAGTTGTACCTAGGTGGGTGTTGGATTTCCCACGACTCAGTTTCTTTTGGCACAGGTTGCAAATGGCATCGCTGTTGTCAGAGGCAGACACACAAAAAAAATGCCACACTGCTGAGCTCGGCGGTGACGGCATTCTGGTGGAGGCAACAGCATGCGTTGATTGGCGTGCTGTCTGGCTGACCCCGGGTGCTGATGCATGCTGTCTGACTGTGCCACTAGCTCGTTGTGATGACCTCCCTCTACTTCCAACTCGTCTCCTCCTCCTCTCTGTCTCCCCATCTGAACTTTCCCCCTGTTCTTCTTCTCTTCTAGCGGGCACCCACGTGACATCCACGGACGCATCGTCATCATCATCACCCGCCTCACTTGTATATGACAACTGAACAAAGGAAGCAGCAGCGGGTACATCATCATCATCACATCGTACGTACATGTGTGTAATGCTGCCTGACTGAGACATATCCCTGTTATCTACATTCTCTGTCAATAATGGTTGCGCATCACTCATTTCTTCAAACTGATGTGTAAATAACTCTTCTGACTGATCAATTGAATTGGCTGTGGTACTAGTGTTGGTGGTGGCGGCAGGCGGGTGAGTGGTAACTTGAGAGGTGCCCGAAACTAATCTGGAGGAGGATGGTGCGTCAATGTTCCAAGCGGAAGCTGTAGAAGATTGGGTGTCCTGTGTTAGCCAGTCAACTACGTCCTCTGAACTTTTCAAGTTCAGGGTAACTGGCCTCTGAACACTGGGCATTATTGTAGGGCCAAAGGGAATCACAGCACCACGACCACGACGGCCTCTGCGGGGTGTCCTGCCTCTGCCTGTCATTTTTTTTAAATGTGGACTGTTGGTACCCCAACTAGACTGGATTGGTTGAACTTGGCACAGTACTTGTAAGCAGGACACACACTATGGGTAGCGGTCAAGCAAATGAACTTTGATTGACGGTTATGCAAATGCACTTAGATTTAAGAAAAAAAAAGTTTGGGTTTTTTAAATGTGGACTGTTGGTACCCCAACTAGACTGGATTGGTTGAACTTGGCACAGTACTTGAAAGCAGGACACACACTATGGGTAGTGGTCAAGCAAATGAACTTTGATTGACGGTCAGACAAATGCACTTAGATTTAAGAAAAAAAAAGTTTGGGTTTTTTAAAAGTAGACAACTAGTAAACAATATTATATTGTATGCATTGTGCACACACAGTATAAGCTGTGAGCCTGACACACACACTTACAAGCAGGGGCTAGCAGGGAGACAGGCAAATGAAGTTAGATTACACAGAAAAAAAATGATGTTATAGCCCTAAAAAGGGCTTTTTGGGGTGCTGTGTTTACAGCAGAGATCTGATGAGTCCTTCAGCACTGCACTGAACACTGAATAAACTTGCCTAGCTATGGTTTTCCCTATTGATGCAGTATCACCTACACTCTACCTCCTCTCAGTAAGACTGCAAGTTAGTTCTGATTCCAAAATGGCTGCTGTCCATGAGGTTGAAGGGTGTGGAAGGGAGAGTATGCTGCTGATTGGCTGGAATGTGTCTGCTGACTGTGACATACAGGGTCAAAGTTTGCTCAATGATAAAGTATTGGGGTCGGGTCGAATCTCGCATATGTTCGCTGTTCGCCGCGAACGCGAACATGCTATGTTCGCCGGGAACAATCCGCCGGCGAACTTTTCGCGACATCTCTACCCACAAACATTCAGCTTTATCACTAGGTCCACCATAAATATATTCTCTGACTATAGGCTTAAATTCAGGCTTAACATACAGACAAATCCCTCCTCCTCGTTTACCATTGCCTCAATCTTTCCTAAATAGGTTATAACCATCCAGATTAACAGTCCAGTCATGAGATTCATCCCACCACGTTTCAGTAATGCCTATTAAATCCCATTTTTCATTAATTGCTAATAATTCTAACTCTCCCATTTTTCCTGGCAAGCTTCTGGCATTAGCAAGCATACACCTTATGTTATGAGTCTGTAATTCTGAAGTGCCTGCCACTGTACTTGAATTACTTAGTACTACCTCCCTATTGACTATACTACCCCTCCCCCATCTCCTCCCCCATGAGTTGTTAATTCATCCCTTATACCCTCTACACTTTCTACCCCATTACTTATATCTAGTCCCTCCCCCCCACCTACTAGTTTAAAAACTCCTCCAGCCTTTCTACCATCCTATCCCCTAGTACAAAAGCTCCCTCATCATTAAGGTGCAATCCATCCCTACTGTAGAGATTGTACCGAAGTGAGAAGTCAGCCCAGTGCTCTAAAAACCCAAACCCCTCCTTAGTGCACCACATCTTTAGCCATGCATTAACCTCCCTAAGCTCCTTTTGCCTCCCTGGGCTAGCACGTGGCACAGGTAGTATCTCAGAAAATACTACCTTGGAGGTCCTTGCCTTCAGCTTATTACCTAGTAGTGATGTCCCGAACAGTTCGCTGGAGAACTATTCGCGGCGATTTTCGCATGTTCGCGGCTGCTTTTCGGTTCGCCCCCTATACTTTATCATTGAGGAAACTTTGAACATCATTTATTTTATTTTATAATTTTTTTTGTGTAATCTATGCCTGCCTGCCAGCATGTGTGTGTGACAGGCTAATACCTAACAGCTTATATTGTGCTTATTTTCACTACTCATACCTGGTGGTGCAACATACATTGAAAACAACATTTTTTTCCTGTAATCTGATTTCAGTTGCCTGCCTGTGTCAGGCTCACAGCTTATATTGTGCTCAGTGACATAAAACAACACTTTTTTGACTGTAATAGATTGAATAGCAATTGCCTGCTTACAGGCGTGTGTGTGAAGCCTATTGCATCTACTCTGCCAACTTTTGCCAGTGCACAGTGACACTCATATCTGATGGCACCTTAGCTTGCACACGCAGTGCCCCAAATTTGAAGTGGGAGGACCGACCAAGCATCTTTTTCCATCTAAATAATAAAAAAGATTTAGAGGAGGAAGGTGGCTTTGAGGAGGTTGAAGACCAAACACAGCAGGCGTCCCAGGGAGCTTGTTGTCACCTTTCGGGGATCCTTGGTGGCTGGGTGGAGAAAGAGACCTTCATTGACATCAGTGAGGACAAGGAACGGGACATGGCTAGCTTGGTATCCAACCTTGTGCAAATGGGGAGTTTGCGGTTGTGAAAAGGGACTGTTTGTGGTTGTTTGCGGTGCATTAAATGGGGAGAAAGGTCTGTTACTGTGAAGGGGGTGTAACCCTTACACTACCTGATCGATACAACATCATACCTTATGTTTTAAAGCATGTTATTCCAAACAATTTAGGAATGTTAGGTGATTTATGCCCTTTATGGCTTAAAACCAGACTCTGCATAAACTATGTAATTTTCCGTGGGAGTTTTGCCATGGATCCCCCTCCGGCATGCCACAGTCCAGGTGTTAGTCCCCTTGAAACAACTTTCTAATCACTATTGTGGCCAGAAAGAGTCCCTGTGGCTTTTGAAATTTGCCTGCCCATTGAAGTCTATGGCGGTTCGCCGGGTTCGCCCTTATGCGAACATTTGATGGAAGTTCGGGTCCGCTGTTCGCGAACCGAAAATTTGATGTTCGCGACATCACTATTACATAGTTCTCTGAAATCATTCCTTAGGATACTCCATCTTCCACTAACTTTGTCATTGGTACCAATATGTACCAAGACCGCTGGTTCATTTCCAGCCCCTCCCAATAATTTGTCTACCCGATCCACCACATGACGAACCCGAGCACCAGGGAGACAGCAAACTGTTCGATTGCTGGGATCTGGGTGACAAATCACCCTGTCTACCTTCCTAATAATAGAGTCCCCTGCAACCAAAACCTGTCTGTTGCTCTGCCTATGCTGCCCTCCCACTCCTTCAGTAGAACTGTTCTCCCGGCTGATAGAGGGAACAGCTCTATTTGGCATTGCCATTCCTGAATGGACATCCCAAACAGTTTCACTCAATCTGGCAAATCTGTTGGTGTTTGCCAACTCAGAACTGGCCTGCCTCCTCCTGTTCCCCCTGCTTCCCCTTGTAACTGTAACCCAGCTACCTCCCTGGACATCCTCACTAGCCCCAGCTCCGCCCTCCATGCTAGGCCCAGCTAAACTGTGCTCAGTGAGCACCAACCCCCTTTCTAGTGGAGCAATATCACTAAGTGCTGCAATTCTCCGCTCTAGATCTCCAATTTGAGCTTCCAGAGAGGCAACATGCTCACACCTGTCACAAAGGTATGGACCCTGGATCATCTTTTCCAGTATTGCATACATATGACAGGCTGTACACTGATTGAGGTTGCCACTGGACTGACTCATAATTATTATTATTGTCTACAAAATTTCAGTGGGAAAAATAAAAAATATAAAATAATATATTTCTATAAAGTTTCCCTCCTTTGCACTATAAATCTCTCCACCCTTTTATTTGAAGTCCTTACCCCTATTTAAACTCCTACACTTCACTAGAACTGCACCTGATACCGAAAATGTTCGCAAGCTCACAAGTTCGCCCCTTCTCCCGTTTATACTAACTTCTGCCTTCTCGCCTGGGCACAATTAGTGCACTCTGCAATTTATCAGCCTTTATCTGTAAAGGAAAATCCACTTGTAAACAGGCCCCAAAACAGCTCACAAACCTTTTATATTAGTTAAACAGACAAGCCACACCCCTCTCACCTGGACACAATTAGTGCACTCTGCAATTTATTAGTCTCTATCTGTAAAGGAAAATCCACTTGTGTCCATAATGTTCCTGGCAAAATCCCTGAGGCCAAATTTAAGTAGGACAGTTCTTAAAAAGTCCCAGCTTAGCCTATCAAACGCTTTCTCAGCATTTATGGACAGGTCCAGCATGGGACAAATATTAATTTACTGGAGTCATTAAAGTGAACTGTGCACTTATCGGTTCACCACCCTTAGGCAAAGTTTACCACTGTTCATGTTCGCATCACATATATAGTTGGGAGCAATACGGGTTGTTGCTAACGCTTGCAGGCTTGCATAGCGCGCCCGCTGCAACTGCGGCCCTCGCGAAGCAAGGCGCTCCTTGTGCTGGTAGAGATGAGCACCATAGGCGCTCATCCCTACGACCCCGCATGACTTAGGCAGTGAGTGCCACAGAACTAAATCTCAATTACACCACTCACAATGTGAGACCCGTAGCAGTTTGAAAAAAAAGCACATAAGACTTTTACACAGACATGTACGAGGTATAAAATACACTATTAGAAACAATGAAAAATGCTCCACACCCGCGTAACGCATACACAATCTCCGCCATTTTACAACACTAACTTACAACTAATAACATTATATTACAAAATGCCCAATTACACAGCTAAACAAATGGTTTGCCGTCGCGCACAATTTTATCTGCTTAATTATGCTCTTAGTATCTAGTCACTAGTGCAATAGGTTCAAAGCACCATGGCCCACAAGAGGGTTAGGGCCCTTTGGAAGCCAACTGGAGTTGGGGCTCTTAATTATTATTGCAGGGCTTATAACCATTTTTATAGAGAGGTGATCTGACCACCTACAAACATTTTTTAATTTTTATTCACACTTACAGGCTACCATATATAAAGAAGTTGCAATGGGGCCATCAAATTATTTTGCACTGGTGGCCATCTATTCAATAGCTCCACTGCTGCTCACAGTGAACAATGGAGATCTTTGTTCCTTATCAATACTCATTATTTTAAAAAGTGCATAATAAAATTATCAGACTGCAGTATCCCCTTAAATGACTATTCTAGCCCTATATTTACAATATACTATGATAATGGGGGAAAAATAATAGCCTTTTATGTACGGTATTACCTGGTATATGCAATTATGCTGCATTGGGAGCTGCCATTTGATCTCTGCTTATTTGTTTCCACAGATGTGAGGAGACTTGCATCAGAAGCTACAATGAAAAAGTGGCAGTTTAAAATACCAGTGCTTTCAATACGATTCATGGAAATCTTATTCATCTACAAGGACACACCCTCCTGAAACAGCAGATAAATGAAGCAGTTCAGGAAAAGAAATGGAACACCACATCAAATGTTTACATTGCTTTAAAAAGTCAAATCTTTTAGAGGCTGTTAATTTAAAAATATGTATTTTAAATACAATAAATGCATCATTAGATTAATATTTACACTTAGTAGAAATCTGGTCTTCTTGGCTACGAAGCTGATTGAGGTCTGAGTTCGTTAGGCTGTTGCATGATTCCCCAATAACCCCCCAGAGAAGTTCATTAGAGCAGGAATATTTGATTAGCATTTAATGACTGACTTGCAGCTGCTCACAGATGGATTATCTTCAATATCCAAAAATAAAAACCAATGCCATGTAACTAGCACTCAGCCTATCTGTTTTGGCCTTGAAGGACAGGTACATTTGTATTGGTATTTGAGAGTATTCCAAAATGTGGCATACCATCTTTTCCTTTAAACAAAGGCCCCAAATGCTTTAATTGCTCTGAGGGCTTCTCCCTTTCAGTAATAATTAAACTTGAATTTCAGCCAACATACCGTGCTTTTAATGGAGGCTTCAAGCAATTTTACTTACTGTGTTCAAATATCACTGTAATGCCCTAACTGGAGACGCTAGTTGTTTTAATTATGTAATTAAAAGTGATTAAAGCTTAATTATATTTATAGAGTGTTTTAACTATTCAATGATCAATTTATAATTTACAAGATATCTCCCCTAGAAACACGTTTAAAACAAAATATTTTATATATTTAACTTTTATTTGGTATGTATTAAAAATAGTCTCAATATACACAAGAGTATAACTACAATTGTGATATAACAGCCACAAGTAAACTGTCAAAACCATGACCATTTACCTTAATAGATAATATACTTCATTTCCAATGAACAATTAATCTGCATATTACAAATATCCAAGAACTAAAAAGGTTGAAATTGATGGACTAAAAGTCTTTTTTGAACCTCAATTACTATGTAACTATGTTACTAAGTAATCACAGTATATGATATTAATTTAGAACTGTAGTACTAAGGGCCCTATTAAATTCCAAGCCTCACAGTGTCCGTTGAAATTTGCAGGAGTTACAGATCGATTAAATTAGAAAAGGCTGCAACGGTATTGCTGAAATCCATATCCGTAAACCATGCTTCAGCACCCGTAGTTATGGATTGAGATGGAGCCAATAGTAAGAGAGACTGTCATCATTATGCCACTAAAACACGGAGGTTCAATTTCAATCACTTTCGGTTTTGAATTCTGAGTTGCGATCGGGCCCACATTCCAAAAGTAATGCAAAAAATGTATAAATATAATATTATAGTCCATGTGCGTTCTATCAAATGTATTAACCCATTGATTGGCAGGATCAATATAACACAAAAGTAAAAAATAAAAGATAAAAAAAAATATTGCAGATTTACGATCATGAGAATGTTCTGCTATTCATTTTGAAACCTTTCATTTAAAATACAGTAGTGTCTTTATATTTGCTTTTACAGAGCTACCGATGGGAGTTTAACCTTCTTGCGGGACCTCTCTAGTGCCCGTAGGATTTTTGGCTGCTTTTGCCATTTATGGGTGTAAAAACAATTGTGGGTTGAGTGGCGATTTGCGATTGTAACGTTTGCAGGTTTGAAAGATCAAAGGCTTAGCTGGGTCGGAGTTACTATTTTCGCAACCGCTGTATTTTTTCGGCCTGTAACCTGCAGATTGTTTGCGGGTAGCTAAGAAAGGTCAATTTAATAGCCGTAACTTTTACAGGCTCCTTTACAGGCTTCAGAACTACAATTTGGCGAATTTAATAGGGCCCTAAGTTTATCCTCTGTTATTTGATAGCAACTAATAGGAAATGATAAGTCCTTTAATAGGATTTCACCCAACTAGCTGTACTTACTTTACTTGCTCCAATTAAAGGGCCCCTAATTCAGCAAATTTTGGACCACGTCACTGGAAAGATCTCCAAAAAGCATGTTGAAATACTTTTTACATTTTTTAAATGAAATTAAATAAGATAAAATCTGTGTTTACATATTTAACATCCTGACCACAGTCTACTCCACGTCTGCTTCATTAAATCAGGTTGCAGGGGTGTGTGTCCCATTCAAGTCAATGGTAATGTTTTTGTCAGACTGCTTATATTTCAAGTTTAAAGAGAACAGGTTCTATATTTTTTACAGCTAGAAAATGTAGGTTTCTGTTCACTTGTCTCTCTGGAACTTGAGCAATGCAGTCCAATGTAGGGGGTTAGTGCTCTCATGTTTCTGTGCTCCATGCAGCTCCTTGTAGTGATCCCAGCAAATGAAAAATGGAACACTTACCACATCTAAATGTGCAGGCATGGAATACTGGACTCATCTAAACAAGGAAGCTATGGGGTAACTGGTCATCTGAGTCCAGGGGAAAGCTGTGCTATGCATCATAACATTTTGACATAGAGCCTCACACAATTGTTCCTCTAAGATGGTGTCACAATTGTGTGGGCCTAACGGGACAGTCAGTAGCAACACTCACAGAGCGCACTGCATGGCTAACAGTCATAGCAGTCATTGCACTGTTAAGTTACATGTGGGCTCTGATAGCAAATCTACTGCCAAGCTCTTTAACTATTTTTGTAAGAGTATCTCCAGTCCTAAGAAAATAATCATACAATTCCTAAACTGGAGCAAATGAAGTCAGTACAGATAATTGTGAGTGGAAACCTTTTTAAAGACTTATCACATCCTATTGTTGGTGTTCAGTCATTTCTGACTCTCTGTGACCCTATCGACCACAGCACACCAGATACTTCTTGTGTCTCGTTGTGCTAATCCATAAGATTTTCATGGCAAATATACTGAAGTGGGTTGCCAGTTCCTTCTCCAGTAGACCACAATTTGTCTGTCCTGTCTACTATTACCTGCCAATCTTGGATGACCCTACATGGTATAGCTCACAGCATTATTGCGAAACACAAGCCCCTCCACCACGACAAGGTAGAGATCTAGAAGGGGCAAATTCTATTAGTTAATATCAATTAACCGATAATAGACTTACTACTGCAGGTCCAAAGTAATATCATATACTATAAATGAAAACCTTATGGATTTTTACAACCAGACACAAGGTGTGCCTGGGATGCTGCGGTCCAGAGGGTCGCAGAGAGTCATACATGACTGAATGACTAAACAACAAATATCACCTATTGAGGTAAATGGCTATGGTTTTGACAGTTATACTTAAATTCTTTAAGTATAGCCCCCTATCCTATTTCTAACACAGATACAGTATTCCAATGATAGTCAATTATTATTATTATTATCTTTATTTATATGGCGCCAACATATTCCGTAGCGCTGTACAGGGGTTGAGTACATAGCAGAAAACAAATTAAACACCTTGTAAAGAATGGAGGGCCCTGTTTTTGAGCATAAAATCAAATGTACATAGAGCTTGTTTCCAAGGCACTGACAGCACCACATGCACTTATTACATCCATGATATAAATGTTAAGCAAATTGTTAGTACCTTCTAACCACACATATAATAACTGATGAACCCCAAATAGTCCAGTGGGCTCTTCTGTTCATAACAGCTTACCATTCTAAAATGCCGCTTTACACAACTAAACAAACGGTTTGCCCTCGTGCACGCAGCCTATTTACACTGCACACTTGCCACATTGCTGACACTTTCTCCTCAGATCACCAACAGTCCAAATGTACATTGTATGCTGCAGGAAAAACAACAGTGATTGTTAGCTATTCAGTATATTCATTCCTGGATATATTTATTAGAAATAGGTAAAGTATATTAATTTAGTATTTAATTAATTAATTAATTATTTATTATAAAAAACATTTTTAGATAAAAAATAAATGAGCAGAGGAGAGACTCGCTTTGCCAAAGGCGCTTAGCTCGGAACTCACAATCAGCGCCGAGGGTGCTCAGAGGAGCAAAATTACACAAGGGGAGAGGCTTGCAATGAGCGCCAAAGGCGCTCAGCGCGAGGCTCGCAATGAGCGCAGAAGGTACTCAGAGCACTAAACAGCATTTCCTATCTTACAATTTTATTGCCGTCATTTTTTTGACGGGCAAGTCACTAGTATTATATATTTTATATAGATATATATATGTGTGAAGAGGTTTCATTTTTTTTTTTTATTAAGAGCAGAGATTCTAGGGTTTCTTTGCTTTGTAAGAGACATTCCCTAAGAATTTCCTTAACTAATTGAAAAGTTCAATATAAGGTTTATATCTTAAAATAATTAATTCTTAAGATTCCTGTAAATAAGATCCAGACATTGTGAGCCTTTCCCAGAAAAGGGGCCATATTAAATAAAAAATTGCTTAAAAATTGGCAAAGTTATAGAGCGATTAAATTAGACAAGGCCGCAACATATGTGTCCGACATCCAAATCCGTAAACCATACTTCCACACGTTCAATTTGCGGCTGTGAACATGATTACGGGTTTAGACGGAGCCAAGACAGATCATCATCGTTACGTCAATAAAAACATGGAGGTTAGATTTCAATTACTTACGGGTTTGAAGTACGAGTTGCGACCGGGCCCGCATTCCAGAAATAATGCAATATGAAATAATCAATAAATATGAAATTCTAGTCCATGCAAGTTCTATTATATGTATTAACACATTGATTGCCGGGATTGATATAACACGACAATTAAACATAAAATAAATTATTTTTTATTGCCGATTTGTGGGCTTGAGAATATTGTGTTATTAATACTAATACATTACATACATTTCCCTTTAATTTAAAATGCAGTATTGTGTTTATATTTTCTTTTACAGTGCTATGGACAGGACTTTAACCCCCTTATGGGTCGTCTCTAGTACCCGTAGGATTTTTGACTCCATTTGCCGTTTACGGGTTTGAGCACGAGTGCGCCTTTGGGGAATTGTTGCAATTTAATAGCGATTTGCGAATGTAACATTTAGGGGCTTGACAAATAAAATGCATAGCTGGGACGGAGTTCAGATTTTGTGGGTAGCTAAAAGGGGCTAATTTAATAGCAGTATCTTTTGCTGGCTACTAATTCCTAAAATCATAGCCATTTAATAGGGCTCAGGATGTTTTCAGTTGTATATTTTCTTCGTATATATTAAAGACAACCATTATCGCTAAACTCTTAGAAATATTTTGGTGAAATTGTATTTATTATTTAAGAACAAAAAATTCTGGGTGTTTTTTTTTTTTTTTGTAATTTGAAGGTACAAGGGAGCCCTCTAGAGTTACAAGATATTAATATAGATTTTGTTTTTGCTCAATTAGATTTTATACATGCACAAGTACATTTTCTCATTGGATGGATAGCTCTGACATCATCATTGATTTCTATTGGTTAAAGGGAGCCATGTGCTTTGATTGTATTTTTAAAAAAATATTTTTTATTGAGGAACCAAGGTTTATACAATAACACAAGAGCATCGCAAGCAAAATATAAACAACATAGACACAACACTTGAGAAGTGAAGACCTACAATAAACACTGTTTAACCTTGTTGTTTCTTTTTAGTTATTTACATCTTGAATTACACTTATAGCACATTACACGTTTACGTATGTTTGAAAACATTGTTAAAAAAAAAAGAAAATAATATGCAGAAGAAAACAGAGAATAGAGAGAAAAGAGACAGGGTATAGAGGGGAAGAAGGGGTGGAGTATATAGCCATGTCTGCTCTGAGGGTTTATACCCTACATATTATGCTAAACCTGTATTATTACCACCCAACCCAGAGGGTCCAGGCGTCTATCTATATAAGTGATGTAGGGATTGCCGACTTCCAGGATTTGGCTAATGTAATCCTAACTACCAAAAACAATTGGCTTGATAGAAGTTGAGCTTCCGTTTTTTTTGCAACCCCAAAATCTCTCCAAAATATGTTAGGTCTCCAGCAGTATATGTGTTTGTGTGGTTGTGTATATATAAATATATATATATATATATATATATATATATATATATATATATATATATGTATATATACAGTATATATATATATATATGTGTGTATATATATATATATATATATATATTTATATGTATACTGTATATATATATATATATGTAATGATTGTCGAACTACGACAACATACTGGTGAGTATGACCATCGAGCCATTAACTGGAAGCACTTAGGCGATGAGCACCGTAGAGCCTCGCATAGCGAGGCGAGCCATTAACTCGGAGCCAAAGGCACCAAATTTGAGCACTGTTACCTAGGTGGTTGTCCACAAGCACTCCTAAATCCCTTTCAATATCTGATCCCCTATATTTGTTCCATTAAGATTATAAGTTGCATGGCTATTTTTCCTTCCCAGATAACTTTACACTTATTCAATTTAACTCTCATATGCCATTTAGATGCCCATTCCTTAATTTTATGTAAATCCCTTTGGAGGGAAAGCACATCATTATCTGATTTATTACCTTGCACAACTTTGTGTCATCAGCTAAAATGGAGACACTACTTTCCAGTCCCAACTCTAAGTCATTAATAAATATGTTAAAAAGGAGAGGACCTAATACTTAACCCGGAGGAACCCCACTTACCACATTAGTCCAATCTGAGTATGTTACATTTACAACAACCCTTTGCTTCCTGTCTTTTAGCCAGCTCTCAATCCATGAGCAGATATTTACTGCAATTCCTTTGTCCTTTAGATTGCACAATAGTCTCCTATGTGGCACTGTATCAAAAGCCTTTGCAAAATCCAAAAAGACTACATCCACTGAGTTGCCTTGATCCAGGTTCGTACTAACCTCCTCAAAGAAACTAATTAGATTTGTTTGACATTACCTATTTTGACTCCTATTTATAATCCTGTTCAAATAGACATATTATTGTATAGTATCCCTTATTAACCCTTTAAATTACCTTATATAAATTTATCCAGGGTCATTACAAGGCAAACACTTTTTGTGCCAAGAGGTTTTCAACTTACAAGGGGACATCCTTTGAGATTAGAAGTAAAAAGATTTCACATTAAAGATAGAAAAGGATTCTTCATGGTAAGGGTGGTTAATCTGTGGAATTGTCTACCAAGGGAGGTGGTGACAGCGGATTTGATAGATAACTTTAAAAAGGGATTGGATATATTTATGAATAAAAAGGGCATTCAGGGCTATCCTGGATAATTAGAGAGGGATTATTGATCCAGGGAGGAATCTGATCGCCAGTATCTGGGGTCAAGAAGGATTTTTTTTTCCCCTTTTGAAACAATTGTCAAAGTTTCACTTGGTGTTTTTTTTTGTTTGCCTTCCTCTGGATCAATTAACAATTAATCTGCATATTGCAGATCAGAGGAGATCTAAAAAGGTTGAACTTGATGGACTAAAAATCTTTGTTTAACCTCAATTACTATGTAACTATATAATTGTATATATTGTATATATTGCTATTTCCATTAGGGTTATCTATACAGCATTTTTTCAAAGGGAGTGATCCTAGCTAAGGCATTAAGTTTGAGTACTTTGGTAAAATTAACATGTACCTGAGATAGGTTGAGCCATTCCTTTAAAGGTAGATAATGTTGGTCTCTTAATGTCGTGGGGGACCAATGGCAGTTTTCCCTTAAAAGATCAGAAGCAATAGTTAAATTATTTCTATCCACTATTTAAATTGGCAAAGTTTTATATTTGTTGTAGACTTCTGATATAACCATAGGGCGGTAAACCATGAACATGATTCCACAAGTGGCATTATTTTGTGTCTTTGAGTCAAGATGGCAGACGATTGAACTACACAACTGGGAAGGGAAGAGTTGCTTCACTTATTGTGTAGGCTGAGCCATAACACCTGGCTAATGCAAAGGTCCAGTTCCCCAAGGATACTTTTTTTAATCTCCACTCAAACTGGCAACTGCCCTTTACTGAACGCTTTGGTTACTTGGGCTAATCTGGTAGCTTTAGTAAATCCGGAAGGGCGAGCCCTCCCTTGTGTTTGGGTGCCATCATGGCTGACTTACTAATCCTTGGCTTTTTGCGATCCCAGATAAAGTGATAGATTGCCCTTTGAAGAACAAAAATGTCCTTAGTGTGGGCACTGTTGGGAAAGTATGGAAAAGATACAGCAGCCTAGATAGTTAATTCCTTTTTATGGCTTGTATCCTACCAAGCTACAAGATTTTATAGGAGGACCACGTGTTGATGTCATTTAGTAGCTTTTTTGGAAAAATGTGCTGAATATCTTAGGCCAGATTGTCTAGGGATGAAAACTCCTAAGTATTTAGGTTAGGAAGACATCAATGGTTCGGTAACCATAAGCATGATATCGTCTGCAAAAAGGCTCAATTTGTGTTCTGTCTCTACTACCTGGACTTCCTTTATGTTCAGGTTTTCTATAATAGCCATATCCATGGGTTCAATACATAGAGCAAAAATGAGTAGGCTGACAGGGGACATCCCTGGCAAGTTCCTCTTGCTATTTTGAAACGTAGGAATTTTAATCCCCCCTAAAACATTTTTCAAATACCTATGTGATATAATTTGGCCTAGAGATGGTCTTGTCATTCTCCACTTTTATTTGGGGATGAATGAGTTTGCCCTTTGCTGGTTGAGCTTTTTGGCTAACATTTTGTCTGGCTTGTACAAGTACGTGAAGTACTGAGATTGAGTTCTTTGTAACGCAGTGACAACTTTCCTCCAGAGAATCTCATGCAATTCCTGTTTGAGTTATGAATTTCCCTTGAGTCCCAGGTGGTCTTAGAGGAGGAGAAATGGTTTGAAGGGCTGATAGATTACTATTTAATGTATTGATTTGAGCTAATTCTAGTTTTCTTAGAGAGGGAGCCAATTTGGATGCATTTGACTCTTACCACTGCCTTGTGTGCAGCCCACACTCCTGCATGGACCACCTCCCCACCACAATTGAAATAAAAATATTACACCAGAGTGTTATGTATTTTGTCCCTGCTTCTAAATCATTAAGAAGGGCTGAGTGGATCAGCATAAAGATTTGTCAAAGGAGCTTTTTGTGCCAAGAGGTTTTCAACTGACAAAGGACCTCATTTGAGGTTAGAACTAAAAAGATTCCACCTTAAAGAAAGAAAAGGGTTCTTCAAAGTAAAGGTGGTTAATCTGTGGAATTCTCTACCAAGGGAGGTGGTGACAGTGGATTCGATAGATAACTTTAAGAAGGGATTGGATAGATTTTTAAATAAAAAGGGCATTCAGGGTTATCCTGGTTAAATAGAAAGGGAGTATTCATCCAGGGAGGAATCGGATTGCCAGTATCCGGGGTCAGGAAGGAATTAGTTTTTTCCCTTATGAGACAATTGGTCAGTTCACTGGGCTTTTTTTGTTTGCCTTCCTCTGGATCAATTAACAACTAATCCACAAAGTATTTATTCAACCTTAAATACTATGTAACTATGTAACTATGTAACATATTGCAGAACAGAGGAGATCTTAAAAGGTTGAACTTCATGGGCTAAAAATCTTCTTTCAACCTCAATTACTATGTGAGTGAGTTAGTGTCTGTGTGAGTGTGTGAGAGTGAGAGTGATTCTGTGTATGTCAGTGTGTGAGAGTGAGTGTGTATATCTGTGTGAGTGAGTGAGTGTGTGTTAGTGAACGAGTGTGCATGTCTTTGTGAATGAGTGTGTATGTCTGTGTGAGTAAGTGTGTGTGTCTGAGAGTGAGTGAGTGTGTAAGCCTGTGTGAGTGAGTGTGTGTTTCTGTGTGAGTGAGTGTGTGAGTGTGTCTGTGAGTGAGTGAGTGTGTGTGTGAGTGAGTGTTAATGTCTGTGTGAGTGAGAGAGTGTGTATGTATGTGTTAGTGAGTGTGTATGTCTGTAAGTGGGTGAGTGAGTAAATGTGTATGTCTGTGTGAGTGAGTGAGTGTGTGCCTGTGTGAGTGAGTGTGTAAGTCTGTGTGAGTGTGTGTGTCTGTGTGAGTGAATGAGTGTGTATGTCTGTGTGAGTGAGTGTTTATGTCTGTGAGTGAGTGTGTATGTATGTCTGTGTGAGGGAGTGAGTGAGTGTGTATGTCTGTGTGAGTGAATGTGTGTGTGAGTGTGTGTGTCTGTCTGTGTGAGTGAGTGTGTATGTCAGTGTGTATGTCTGTGTGAGTGTCTGTGTATGTTTGTGTGATTGAGTATGTATGTCTGTGTTAGTGAGTGAGTGTCTGTGTGTGTGAGTGAGTGTGTATGTCTGTGTGGATGAGTGTATGTGTCTGTGTGAGTGTTTATGTCTGTGAGTGAGTGTGTATGTGTGTCTGTGTGAGTGAGTGTGTATGCCTGTGTGAGTGAATGTGTGTGTCTGTGAGTGTGTGTGTATCTGTGTGAGAGTGTTTGTCTATGTGAGTAAGTGAGTGTGTATTTCTGTGTGAGTGTGTGTCTGTGTGAGTGAGTGTTTATGTCTGTGAGTGAGTGTGTATATGTGTCTGTGTGAGTGATAGGGTATGTCTTTGTGAGGGAGTAAGTGAGTGTGTATGCCTGTGTGAGTAAGTGTGTGTGTGTGTGTGAGAGTGAGTCAGTGTGTATGTCTGTGTGAGTAAATGAGTGTGTGTTTCTGTGTGAGTGAGTGTGTGAGTATGTCTGTGAGTGGGTGATTGAGTGAGTGTGTGTGTCTGTGTGAGTGAATGTGTATGTCTGTGTGAGTGAGTGTGTATGTCTGTGTGAGTAAGTGAGTGTATGTATCTGTGTGAGTGAGTGAGAGTATGTCTGTGTGTGAGAGTGAGTGTATGTCTGGGTGTGAGAGTGAGTCTGTGTATGTCTGTGTGTGAGTACTAAAATAATTACTTTAAGAGAATTGTCCCATTAGTGCTTAACACTACAAATTGGATAGAAGGCAAAAGTGGGTATTATTATACATATAACTAAAAATAAACAGCAACAATTAAAAAGATTAAAAGGAAAAGGGGAGCTTAAAAACAAAACCACTAACTCCTTAGTTAGTTGCTGCAAGCCTTATTACCACTTTTCAATTGTAGAGTGTGAGATTGTCAGCTAAAGGTAATTTATAGGGCATTGTGGGGACACTTTGTTTAACCACAGTCAGCTTTAGAATACAGTAAATACGAAATTTGCATATAATTACAATCTAAGTATCCTCTATATGCAATAACTACACAATACATGTGTGTGGGTGAGAGTCTGAGAGTGAGTCTGTGTGCGGGTGAGAGTCTGTGTGTGGGTGAGTCTGAGAGTGAGTATGTGTGTGGGTGAGTGTCTGAGGGTGAGTGTCTGTGGGGGAGTGTCTGAGCGTGAGTGTGTGTGGGTGAGAGTCAGAGGATGCATGTGTGTGGGTGGTTGTGTATGGGTGAGTGTCTGAGGGTGAGTGTATGAGTGTCTAAGATTGAGTGTCTGAGGGCGAGAGTGTGTCACAGGGCAATTCACTGGGACTAGGGGAGGTGATGGGGCAATACACTGGGGCTGGGGGGGCAATGAGGGCAATTTAATGGGGATGGGGGAGGTCACAGGACAATTCACTGGGCCTGGGGGGTTACAGGAGCAATTCACTGGAACTGGAGGGCAAATCCCTGCGGCTAGGGGAGGTCACAGGCAATTCACTGGGGCTGATGGGCAATTCACTGGGGCTGAGGGGGTTACAGGGGCAATTCACTGGGGCTGGAGGGCAATTCACTGGGGCTGGGGCAGCTGATGGGGGCAATTCACTGTGGCTGGGGGAGGTCACAGGGCAATTCACTGGGACTGAGGCAGGTGATGGGGCAATTTACTGTGGCTGGGGGAGATCATGGGACAATTCACTGCGGCTGGAGGGCAATTCACTGGGGCTGGGGCAGGTGATGAGGGCAATTCACTGGGGCTGGGGGAGGTCACAGGGGCAATTCGCTGGGGATGGGGCAATACACTGAGGCTGGGGCAGGTGATGGGGGCAATTCACTGGGGCTGGTGGAGGTCACAGGGCAATTCACTGGGGCTGAGACAGGTGATGGCGCAATTACTGGGCCTGGGACAGGTGATGGCGCAATGCACTGGGGCTGGGGGAGGTCAGAGTGCAATTCACTGTGGCTGGGGCAGGTGATGGGGGCAATTCACTGGGGCTGGTGGAGGTCGTAGGGCAATTCACTGGGGCTGGGACAGGTGATGGCGCAATTACTGGGGCTGGGACAGGTGATGGCGCAATGCACTGGGGCTGATGGATGTCACGGGGCAATTCACTGTGGCTGGGGCAGGTGATGGGACAATTCAATGGGGCCGAGGGAGGTATAATCTGGTATGTAGATAAAACAATCAGTGAATGAAGGTGTACAGACCTTGTTCTGGTTATCACAGAAATTTAAAGGAAAGCTTCCTGCACAATCCCCAGGACAAAAAGGATACAATGTAGTCGTTATGCTTCTTTTCCCTCTGAATTTCAGGGGGTGTCAACATTCATAGAAGACAGTTTGCAAATGCAAGAAATTCAGCAAACTTTAGGGTAATGTTTTAACTTTTTATTTTGGTATTTTTTCATGCAAACAATTTTTTTCAGATGCTATAAATTCTCCTCTATCAGATGCATTAATAACTCACCTCACTTTAATATACCTTTAAGGGAATGTTTGGGTGTAATTTTCCTAAACCTAAAACTTCAACTTGACTAAATTTCTTAACATTTAAAAATAAGAACTTTAAAAAACTTAGAACCCTACAGCCTGGCAGACTGCTGTCTGCAAGACCCACCTATTAACTTCTTGGTCCTACACATAAAAATTGTTGCATAGTTACATAGTATTAGAGGTTCAATAAAGACTGTTAGTCCATCAAGTTCAAAATTTTTAGATCTTTTCTGATCCTTTTAATATGTGGACTATTTGTTAATAATTGTTAACTGATCCAGAAAAAAAAACATTTAAACTTTGCCAATTGTCTCATAAGGGGGAAAAAAGCAAAATTCCTTCCTAACCCCAGAGACTGGCGATCAAATTTCTCCCTGGATCAATATTCCTTCGCTAGTTATCTATGATAACTTTAAAAAGGGGTTATATATATTATTAAATAAAGAGGGCATTCAAGGTTATCTATCGAATTCGCTTTCAACACCTCCTTTGGTAGAGAATTCCACAGTTTAACCAACCTAACTGTGAAGAACCATTTTCTTTCTTTAAGGTAACATCTTTTTTTCTCTAACCTCAAGGGATGTCCTCTTGTCAGTTGAAAATCTCTTGGTACAAAATGTTCACTTGACAAAGCCTTATATTGACCCTGGATGTATTTAAATAAGGTAATCATATCCCCTCATAGATGCTTTTTTTTCTAGGGAAAATACGTTTAATTTGGTTAGTCTTTCTTCATAACTTAGCCCCCGCCATTCCCTTTATTAGTTGTGTTGCCCTTCTCTGTACTTTTTCCAGCTCTAAAATGTCCTTTTTATGAAGTGGTGCCCAAAATTGTACTCCATATTCCAAATGAGGGCGTACTAGGGATTTGTATAGTGGTAGAATTATATTTGCTTCTATACCCTGCCTAATACATGCTAATATTTTACTTGCCTGCCTTTGCAGCTGCTGCTTGGCTTTGAGCACTGTTACCTAGGTGGTTGTCCACAAGTACTCCCAAATCCCTTTCAATATCAGATACCCCTAGATTTGCTCCATTAAAATTATAAATTGCATGGCTATTTTTCCTTTCCAAATGCATAACCTTACATTTTTTTGTATTAAATCTCATCTGCCATTTAGCCGTCCATTTCTCTAATTTATGCAAATCCCTTTCTAGGGAAAGTACATTATTATCTTATTTAATTACCTTGCACAACTTAGTGTCATCAACAAAAATGGAGACACTATTTTCGAGTCCTACTTCTACAGTACGTCATTAATAAATATGTTAAAGAGGAGAGGACCTAATACCGAACTTTGAAGTGTCAGCATGTCAGTTTTTTTCATGTCTGTGACCTGGAACTCCACTGTGGCTAGCCACACCCATTCACAAAAACAGGAAGCTAGTGGGAGGAGCATGAAGTCAACAGCCTGTCAGGCTGCCAGCCTTTAAAAGTATTTTTTAATTTTTCTATTTTTTGTTATTTTTCTCCAAAAAAATATATTGGTTAGAGGCATAGAGAAACTTATTAAATTCATACGACCAAATATTAATGATACAAATTCAAAGGATGCATACATTTATATAAAACATATCAACTAAGAGTCAGATGCAGTGTTAGACTCTACTATCTACTCTACTATGATCAATCTCCTTCCAAGGAGTTGGGCACTTATTTTATCCAATACCTAGGGATTTTTTTTTTAGATACAATATTAGCAGGAATAGATTAGCATATCACCAATAATAACATGAAATAAAAAGAAATGTAACTGTTGTGTGTGTGGGTGGGGGAGCGGGGGCGGGATAATGAAACCAAATATTACAATTGCTGTCCCAAAATCACTGAAGTTTAAAAATAAAAAAAATCACTTGTTGGCTGTAACTCACCTCATTCCGCGGCCTCTGGACCAAAGCAGCCAATCCCACCTTGGAAACCTTTAAAAAGATTGCTGGGAGGGATTAAAGTGATTAAGGTTTATGTCAGGAAGATACTGTGGGGCAATTTGACCAAGCTTTCCAGATTTGCATAAAAATTGGAAGTGAGTATTCTAGTATGTGGGTCAGTCTCTCATTTATTAGTAAATAGTTGAGTTTGTTTATAACTGATTGCAGATTTAGGTGCGGAATTTCTACTGGCTTGCAATGTAGCCTTTTGTTGCTAGAATTATGTGTTGAAGCAGTTTTTTTTGGGAAGATGACAGAGATCTAATGGAATGACCTAGAAGGCAGACTTCTGCCTTTGCCTGGTGTTGAGAGTTAAAGGTGTCAGACACTTTGGAGAAAACTTCCTTCCAAAGGAGGCCCACAAGGAGGCAAGTCCACCATATATGTACGAAGGTACCAACTTTATTGCACTCCCTAAAGGAATTGGGATTAGAAGAGGGCTTCCATTTATGGATTTTTTCTGAGGTGATGTAAATCATGTGAAGGACTTTTATGGGACTCTCAAGAATGTTACAGTTAAGGGAGCTGTAACGGTACCCCCAACACAAATAAGGGGTTGCCAATGCCGTTTTAGTTGATCTGCCTGTCCAGTGATATAGGGACAGCTACTGCAGGACACCCATTCCCTAAACTGGATTTAAGGGGAAAATGCTCCAAGCCTGGAACTGGAACCTCACGAATAGCTGCTAGCAGCTGAACAGGAAAAGCACCCCAAGATGCTTACACTCCTGGCAGTCAGTCTGTAACAGCATACCATGAATCCCCCCAAGAACGAGACATAAGCTCTGTGTTTGAGGGTCAAGCAGTGAACTCCCTTTTTTTGAAACACACATTTATAAACACTTCACATACACAGTAGGGGCAATGACTACCTTTGGTCAACCCCTAATTACCTCTGGCCAATCAGACAGGGTTAAGGCGTGGGAGCCAGGAGTCCCCTCCCCCAGGAGCAACCCACTAGGCGTGGCTAACTGCTCATTCTACCTCTGGCGGTGGAGAGAGTAACATCCCTAGGCTCACTTACTCCCCTGCTGGGAGTATGGGGAAACCCCAGGCCATCTCATTATTCAAGAGTCCTTACCCCCATTGTTCATGGTGCCATCTTGTCTGCTAAAACCCTTTTGTTCTGCTATCTCTTGTGTGTTTTAGCAGATAGTATTAAGAGGCAGATGGGCAACTCCTGACCAAGTGTATGAGACCAAAGATATTTGACTGCATACCACACAATACAATATTTTTACAGATATAACCACAACATATTATAACCCAGAACATATCTGCAGATAGCTTAAGTCTGAGCACACATTATTACTGAATGGCGCTCAGACCACATACATACAGTTCAATGGCCATGGAACCAAAGTCTTTCTGCATAGGAAAATAAAGTATTTAAATGCCGGTCCATAGTCAAAAGGCACCAGGCGGGCAACCAGGCTCCTCCAATGTACAGTGGCGAGATTGGTCTCGTCACAGGAGCCTCTAGTGAGGTTCTGCCAAGAGCTTTGCCAAGTTTTTAGGTTCCAGTTGTGATTAAGGTCCCTTTCCCAAAGGTTGGTATATTTCGGGGGATGTGGTGTGTGTGTTAAAATAATCATTTAGGAGACCAATAATGCCTTTCATGAGAGGGGCTTGGTGACAAATTCTGGTAAACCAATTTGACATTGGTTTTCCTAAGGAATATTCCATGGAATGGAGGATATGTTTAATTCTGCAAAAAGTGACATGTTTTATTAATGGAGTATTGAAGTGGTCCCTTAGGTAATTGAATGAAAGGATAGTCTTGTACCACAAGCCTACTCTTAGCAGATCATGGGATTTCCACCAAGCTAGATAATTAACAGTAATATTTGCTGGGAATTGTGGGTGGGGAATAATTGGTGAGAGAGTGTTTAGTATTTAGGTACTAAATCATGCTTCTAATTATCCCAAGCTCAGTGGGTAAAAGATTGTTTTATATATGGGAACTTTAGTTTATAGGGGTTTAGATAGGGGTTTTGAAAGCCAAATGATCCCAAGAATAATGATCCATCATGAGGTTCTCAATAAAAACCCATAAGGGTTGGCGGATGGGGGTTTGTGTGATTGGGATAAATACAAGTTGTGCTGCTTTGTAATAAAGCTTAAAGTTAGGGCAGGATAAGCATCCTTGGAATTTATGTTTAAACAGAGAATATTTAAAGATTCTGTGAGCTTTATTTTGCCATATAAATTTAAATACCTGGTGTTGGAATTTTTCAAGGTCCTTATAGTTAAGAGTAATTGGAAGTGAACTAAATAGGTACATGAGACGTGGAAGAAGATTCATTTTTACTGAATGTATGCGACCAAGCCAAGAGATTTGGCATCTAGACCAGTTATATTTTGGCCTAGAGTTTTGTAGAGGGCTGTGTAATTAGCCTTATGGAGATTTGAAGTATTGCAGGTGATATTCATCCCTAGATACTTGATATGGGATGTTGGCAAAGTGAACTTAAAGTTTTGATGTATGATTGTGACATGACCAGCACAAAGTGTCTAGGACTCACCTAATGTTGTCCCCTTGCTTGTTAAAAGAGTATAAAATCCACTTGATCCTTATGGAAGTTAGCGATTCTATCTTCCATGAGCTTTGCAAGGATTTTTATGTCTCTATTCAACAGAGAAATGGGCCTGTAATTTTTAACTTTAAGTGGGTCTCGGCCCTCTTTAGGAAAGAATATCAGGCCCTGACTAAGTTATGATGATAGCCCTCCAGGAGGTTGAGAATCAGTCCGGTCCAGGGGCCCTACCCACTTTTAGGCCCTTGGATTTGAGAGTCTCTTTTTCCTGGTTCAACAGGTGGTCACCGGACCCGAGTAAAGAGGTAATCTGGGAATGTTATGTGGAGAAGAGGAGTATAGCTTTTGGAAAAAGATGGAGAATGTTTTCTGAATGACATTGGGGCTACTAGAAACATCTCTTGTGGGGGTTTGATCTGAAAGATTTTAGATTGAGTCAGTTACCCTTTTACTTTTCTGGCTAGGAGAGTATTAGGTTGGTTAGCCTTTGAGTAAAATTTGTGTCCATCTCAAAGCTATTGGGGTTTTTGTGGATAGTATTAAATCTAACTCTGAATTAAGTTTGTCAATTCTCTGGTGGGGGCTCTATCCTTTGGTTACATTTTTCCAGCTCATTCAAGCATTTTGTCACAGAGTCTTCCTTTAGTCTTTTTTGTTTTTTTTTTATGTGCAGAGGTCAATTTGACACATCCTATATAGGAATCTAGGGTAGTAAACTTTAATATCTTAGGCAATTTGGTCTCTGAATGCGGGGTTGGAGATAAACATATCATTAAGTTTCCAGGAGTAGAGTGGCCTGATGTTAGTGCCAATATCTAGAGACATGCTGACTAATGAGTAGTCAGACTAGGGATACAGACGGATCTCAGCATTATCTATACCATCAGACAGGGAGGAATCTAGTATGATTGTATCAATTCTAGAGTTTGACCTATGCACTGGTGAATAAAAAGTATAGTATAGGATTGTTTAAACTTCCAGGTGTCAATTAGATGCAGTTCATTTAGTAGAGTGCTCATTTATTTAGTTTTATTTGAAAATCTATCGTCCTCGCTCTTAGTTGATCTGTCTAAAAAAGGGATTTGAGGAAAGGTGTAAAGTCGCCTCCCATAATGATTTTGCCAAGGTCTATTGACTTGACATGTTTTAGTAGTTTGATAAGCGTTTTATGAGGCATATTTATCGTGGAGTAGAAAGCAATTAATGGGATATTTAAGTGAGCTGGATTATCTGCATCTAATAGAGGAGAATTAGTAGTGTATGAAAAAAAATGTTTGCATGGAAAAATACCAAAATAAGCATTTAAACACTTACCTTGAATTCAGCAAAATATCTTTTAACTTCTGTCAGTTGAAACATAGGGCTAACACCCTCACAATGTGGCAGTTCCTGCCTGTTTTTTTTTCTCTATGCCTGTCTCCTTATGGGAAATTTCAGCTGTGACCCCGGCGACTTTAATTTCCTTTAGAGTTCACACCCTGCTGGGTACACTTTATGTAAGCTTACTAGGGATGTGCACATTCAGATATCAGTATCAAGCATATAAATATGTAAGTACATTCAAACTTTCAATATAATAAACATTTTTCTACTAATCAGTAGCTGTTTATTAGGAAACATTTAAAACCCAGCTCACTTACATATCCCTTTAAGGTGATTTTTATGTTTAGTAGGGTTCCATTAAGAATAATATAGTTCCCCTCTGGATACAGTTTTTTTTAATTTCTAAGATGAATGGGAAATGACTATATAGCAAGATTGCTACTCCTGCTTTCTTGGTGGGTGAGTGAAGGCAAAGTAAGTGGGGTATAATTTATGTAGGTATGTGGAGATCTTATTGTGGATAAATATAACTGAAGGATTGAGGGATTTGTATGACATAAATCCTTTTTAGCTCAATATTTTTAAGCAACAATACAAGTAAACCTATTAAACTCTGAAGTAAGTTTGGTCAACAGTTATTGGCACTTGTAGTGCAATATATAGGGTCTATGAGAGATGTTAGGAAGTCAGGTGAGAGGACCATGAAAGCAGCAGTTGGGTTTGGTGTGGGTGTATCTCGTCTGGTGACTGGATCCAGCTGTGTAAATAAGGAGGGGTAATCTCGTAGTTAGAGTACATGAAGAGTGTACATGGAACCCTTCCCTAGAAGTGTCTTTAAAAGTTTCTAGTGTATATGATGATTCAAAAGTCCTTCATGACTGCAAGCTTGTAACGTATTTCCAGATTGGATGTAATCTCCTTCTGCTAACAAGTCAATCATGGGGGAGATCTATTAGTTGATGGAGGAGCTTTTATGGGAGGGAGGAGCAGGGCACTCTGGGGAAGCCAAGGTTTTTCGCTGTTGATTACGCCTGGGAATTTCTGTCCATTGTTTGGTTGGTCTTTGTAAAGAAGATGGGTCAAGATTAAGGTGAATGTGGTTGGTACGGCATTCCTCCAAGAAGTCCATTTTGAATTTTTTTTTAAGTTTGTTTTTAATTAGGATTGATAGCAGGTTTCATTAATTTGCATTTTAGGAGGGTGGAGGGTGCCAGATCTGCATATATTTGTAGGGGAGATCCATTAGGCCCATGATGGATGGAAGATTTTGGGCCATATTGAGATGCAGGTCCCTTGACTGTTGACGAAGAAAGCAAATTAAAATGTCATTCAGGTGATTCGAATTGATAGGGTCATCCAGGGTTGGTGGGCTCTTTCGATTTTCCATGAGGTTTCCGTTTGGGATGGGAGGACACTGTGTGTTGTTGCTTTCAAATAGAAGGTCTGTAATGGATTTTGGAATGCCTCGTATTCTTACAATGTGGTGTCCAGACCTATTCCCTAGGTCTTATAGTTTGCTTTCTAGGACGCAAATGTGTGAGGCATTTTGTACAATCTCAGTCCTCTCCTTGTACAAAGTCTCTATGATTTGGTCTGCGTGAGACTCCAGATTGTGTGTGCAAGTTCTGGATGTCCTACTTGATTTCTCTGATTGCCAGGGAGGTATCGGATTGATCCACATGCTGCTGTGGGCATCCAGGAACCTCCTGTGTCAGAGCCATCTGAGGAGCCTGGAGTATTGTCCAAGGGAGGTGAATGGCACTGTGTCTGTGGTTTGAAATGATCTGGTATGCCTTTAGATTGCAGGTTCTTTTTGGTTTTAAAACATCTTTATGTCTAATTAGGAATGTCCGTTCTGTATATAAGATGAAGATGGAGCAGGATTTTAATTCACATAGTGTGACCCCACTTGTGTAGTTGAGAGGAAGGGGATGTGACCAGAACCCTTCAGGTGACATAGGCTCTGCTTTTTATCCATGGTGTTCTTACTGAGCAGAGGTTATTGATAGGGAGCAGGATAATATTCTTGTGTAGGTCCAAGTAGCATCAAAAGTGGCTGATGCCCTGTGTGAGCAGGTGGGACACAGTGTTATGGTTTTAGCTACAGGTGGCAAAAACTTGGGTAGATGAGGCCAGCGTAACTTGTATAGGTGCAGCACCCATCAAATGTTTAGAAAGGGTATCTGTTTATATTGTCAATCACTGGTTCAGTATACATTTGTTTGGGAGGCCCAGCTAGAGGACTGTGTAGTTGATGATGTGATTAAGCCAGGAAATTGTGAATATTCCTTAGAGGAAAGAGCATACAAAGTGGATTATGGTGTTTTTTTCACAATTTTAAAACTACAGTTCAGAATTTGGTTAATTGCATTTTGCACTGATCCTCTTGCTTCAGTGTCTGTGTTGCAAAAAGTGGGAGTAATTCTCATGAGTAGTAGCGTCTTCTGGCTCTGTGCTAGGGCAGAGCAATGGTGCAGTCTATGTAGGCTATCAGGGCTGTCCTGTATTTATTGTTTTAATAGGTATCCCCCTTGGGAGTGTGATTGTATAGTGTTATCACCTTCTGTGCTATTCAGCTATCAGAAGAAAAAATCTAGGCTACAGGCTGATATGTGCTTAGGCCTTAGGCTTGTTTTCCATTTGGAGTGACAAAATGTTTTACCAATGCAGGGGGATATTTCCTATCTGATTTGTTTTTCCCCTTGGTTTTTCTCCGTGGATTAAAAGCTAGATGGCAAGAGATCTCTCTGTGTGCTTCCTCTCTGCTCTGCTGCCGGACCATTTTCTCCTCTATTATTTGTTTTAACTTTTTATTTTATTGAATTTAACAGTGAATTATACAAAAATAATAATAGTGACACTTTAACAAATATGTGAATTAGGGAGAGTTAAGGTAAAGTACAAAAAGAAAGAAAGGAGGTAAAAAGGGAACGGGAGAGGGAAAAGAGGTAATTGACAAAAATTATACAAAATGTGGTACAATAATTGTGTAATGTATACAATGGATATTGTAATTTACAATTTTATGAGATTTTCTAATAAAGCAAAAGCCATATATTAGTAGATACACAATCTTTATATTATGAAATAATAAGTTAATGATTTGTAGAGAAGAATTTTACACAAATTAGAAAAAATACGTACAATATTTTATTTCTTAAAAGTGTGCAAACCATGTAAGCCATTTAGTTGCAAAGGAAGCTAAGGAGCCTATGTTGAGGAAGGAGGATGAGGGGGTTGAGGGAATTTGAGGATGGGGGTTTGAGGAGGGGGTTGAGGAGGGAGGTTGAGGAGGGGGGTTGAGGTTGAGGAGGCGGGTTGAGGATAGGGGGGTTGAGGAAGGAGTATGAGGATGGGGGGATGAGGAGGGGGTTTGAGGGAAGTTGAGAAGGGGGTTGAGGATGGGGAGGTTGAGGAGGGAGGATGAGGAGGGAGGTTGAGAAGGGGGTTGAGGATGAGGAGGGGGTTGAGGATGAGGAGGGGGGTTGAGGATGAGGAGGGGGGTTGTGGATGAGGAGGGGGGTTGTGGATGAGGAGGG
Organism: Discoglossus pictus; assembly: GCA_027410445.1. NCBI lineage: Eukaryota > Metazoa > Chordata > Amphibia > Anura > Alytidae > Discoglossus > Discoglossus pictus. The sequence goes on from CM050176.1 coordinate 9,677,878, forward strand.
GGGTTGAGGATGAGGAGGGGGGTTGAGGATTAGGAGGGAGTTTGAGGATGAGGAGGGAGGTTGAGGATGAGGAGGGGGGTTGAGGATGAGGAGGGAGGTTGAGGAGGGGGGTTGAGGTTGAGGAGGGGGGTTGAGGAAGGAGGATGAGGATGGGGTTGAGGATGGGGGGTTTGAGGAGGGGGTTGAGGAGGGAGGTTGAGGATTTTGCTTCAAAGTTCTTTATTTTAATTTTTTTTTTTTCCTGAAATTTCCCTCTTAAAATGAGGTGCGTGTTATACGCCGGTTCGTGTTATATGCCGATAAATACGGTATATATGTATTTTTTTATTTTATTTCACTTCAGTTTCTACAAATAACAAACAGATATTACAAAATTATACAAAACACAAATATACAAATACAAGATATATTACAGTCATACAAAAACTAAAAAAAAAAGGGTTATGTCTTATGAGTTTAAAGAATGGAAATATTTATCCCAAATCAGCCAACTGTTAAACCTGGATAAAACAATGCCCATGTTGTATAGAGTTTTGTAAATATTTTAAAAGATTTGTATTTAGAAGTGATATAGGTCTGTAATTTTCTCTTTTTTGTATATCATGGTCCTCCTTGATGAGTATTAAACTTATGTCAGCTTTTAGCATTTCTGTGGGATATATTCTGCTTGTAATAATGAATTTATAAAATGTAAAATATAAGGGTTAAGTGTAGCAGATAACCTTTAAATAGGCATTTATAAAGCCATCAGGTTCAGGCTTTTAACTCATCCAGAATGGAAGTAATTTTCTGTTTGGCGTTTTGATTCTTTAATTTATTCACTAACATGCTATCTTCTTTATTAGGTTTTTCATAAAATTTCTGTTTTGTTTTTTTCATGGTGAATTCTGTTTTCTGTAGATGTGTTTGTTTTAGAGCACTGTGTGTGGCTATAATTTGTAAGAGAGTTTCCTGTGTGTGGTGTGAGTTTATACTTTACTAGCGAATTGCCCGTCAAAAAATGACGTCAATGAAATTGTAAATGAGCTAATGCTGTTTGGTGTATAATAATACATTAATAAATTAATATACTTTACCTATTTTGAAGTAATATATGCAGGAAGCATTGTGTTGAAGAGCTGACAATCTGTTTTGATGTTGGTGGAGCATTAGGGGTGTGGAGCTGCTGTGTAAGCGTGATGAATGTGTGCAGTGTAATAGTGTGCATGCGCGAGACCAAACCGTTAGCGTAGTTGTGTACTTCTGCATTGTTGTAAAATGGCGGGTAATGTGTGGTATGCGTCTTTGCGGAATATCCGTAGGTCTTTTGTGGTGTTTTGCGTGCTTCTTGTGGTGTTTTGCGTGTTTCTTGTGGTGTTTTGCATGTTTACAGTGTTGTAGCCTAGCCTCGTTTTCGTTTTGTTCGGCGGCCATTTTTTCTCTCGCTTAGAGAATTTTTGAGTGTCTAAACTCTTTTGAGGTCCTGGATGCCCCCTCTTGCTGTAGGTAAGCTTTTTATGTATGTGTTGTGTGTATTTATTGTGTTTTTAATTTTTTCATGTTCACGGGTTGCAGAGGATTTTTGCGAGGTCGTAATGTGTGGTAACGTGTGTTGTATGTTGTTTGCGTTCGGACGTAAAGTTCGCGAGGGTCGCAGTTGCTGGCATGGAGCGCTTTCGGTGACGTGTGTCGTATGTTTGAGTTCCGACGTAAAGTTTGCGAGGGTCCCAGTTGCTGGCAAGGAGCGCCTTCGGCTACGCAAGGCTGCAAGCATTAGCAACAACTCGTATGCTCACAACTTATATAATAATTTACACATAGCAAGGAAAAAGTGCACATATGCTTCAATATATTGCAATCCACCTTAAGTGAACAGAAGAGGAGAGGATACAGGATCTGATGGGATATTGAATCTCTTACTACAGTAGCACTGAAGGAGATAATTTACACATAGCAGAGAAAAAGTGCATGTATGCTTCAATATATACAAATCCACCTTAAGTGAACAGCAGAGGAGAGAGGCCCCTGAGTGATGTCATTAACATATGCCGGAGCTCACAGGAAGAAGACATGCTGCTAGGGAAGAGCAGCAGGAGGTGCTCGCATCAGAGTAAGGAGAGAGGGGAAAGGAGAGAGGGGGGGGAAAGAAGGATAAGGGGGAGGGAGGAGGATGATAAGGGGTGAGGAGGAGGATGATGCGGGGAAGGAGGGAGGATGTTGTTAAACTGCGAGTTGTTATCATGCAAGGCCGCAAGTGTGACGACAACTCGCAGTTAGACAATTATAATATGTGATTTCTAATTTTAGTAGTTTAGTGTATCATTTTTCAAAATTTAGATGGTAATTTTTTTTTAAATGTGTTAGTAAGTTAAACAGAATTAAATACCTTAAATGATGAAAGTTTATAAACATCTGTATCATTTGTTAACCACATCACCCTAGGAAATTATATAATATTGATAAAATAAGGACACTGCACAGAATAACTAAAGTTCAATAGCATTTTTTATTGTTCAGCATGTATTATACAAAATATCATGCAACATAGGAAAGTAACAACAAAGGCATTAATACAGGGGAGTCCACATATTAGATAAACTAAAGTTAGAATAACAAAATATGAGTGAGAACATCTACATATACTGTAAATATCTCTTTGCCTCCGATAGGAGGAGCTCTTAACCCCTTCACTTCTCTAGTAGAATATGCATAATCCACTGTTTGCTGCCCTAATTTGCAGTCAGAGGGGTTATTAAGATCCTGCCAATGCAGAGAGCCATGGGCCCTAGTGAAGGAGACCATATATTTACAAAATATACATATATACAATAATATTCCCCATTTATCATATCTTATATAGACACAGACATATGCCATTGTATATATTAATAAAAAACAGGATACTGTATCGTCTCAACACTACAGTAAACAACTTTGGAATATACTTTATTTATTTGTATAATTACATTTTACTACCACTGAACAGTTGACATATTCCTCCCACATCATAAAAAAAATAATTGTGATGTATATTTTAGGCATTTATGGTGCAGTGTCATAAAATCACTGGTGAACTGACTGATGATCCAACCCTACAAAGCCATCTTAGATTAGTAATAGAATAATTTGCTGAAAATGTCCCCATGGATTTTATGACACCAGATATGCACTCTGATACAAGCTTGTGCTCTTATGGGAGGAAATGTTCTCTGGTTAGAGGTGATGGGTTGCACTAAGAACACCGTAACAACTTCTGCATGGTTACAATGTTTATATAAGTATTTTAAAATAAGTTTTGTTAAAATAAAAAAGGTTCTGATAAATTAATTGCACTGGCTGGTTAGAACTGCTTGCTGTTTGGCCACATATACACTAATAATACTACTAAATATGTCAACTCTACCTGTTTGGTTATTGACAATACCACTTTTACTAGTTTGTCAGATGTTGCAGTTAATTTATAAAACTTAGAAACGTAATTCAATGGCATACAATTTAATATATAGTACACACATACTCATTCAAACAGAATGGGTAGAGAATTAATATTTTTTAAGATTTAATTACAAAATAGTGACTTGAAAAAACTGAATAAAACATCATTCTTGCAGGTTGTCCCTGTTTGGTTCATTCTCCACCTACACCTCTTTCTTTCCCTCAGTTCAAATAGAGTCATATATTAACTTATTGAATCAAAATGGTAAAAATGTTTTTCTTTCTTACCAAGTTATTAAAGAAACACTATATTTTAGGAAAAACATCACATTTGTGAATTATGTAACAAATCAACAACATTAGCACCTATATATACCACAACTATTACATTATTTTAGAGAAAAATAAAAAAAAGTAACATTATTTTGTATATTGCATGTTTCAATTTTGTCTGACTTGAGCATTTCCTGAAAACTGAAGACTCAGGGCATGCACGACTATTGTCTGCTGATTAGTAAAGGGAGGGGTGGTATAGGCTTGGTAAATAATTGGAGCTTTTGGAATTTGAGACCTACCCACTTCCACTACATATACTCAGAAGCAGGTAGCTTGCAACATTAATTTCAAGCTTTGTCTTACAGAAATATAACCCCCCTCAAATAAATGGACCAATTTCCATGGATGCCCACAGGGTCCAGTCCAGACATCAACATTTATATTACAAATTTTCCAACTTATTTTTTTCATTATACATACATTGGTCATTTATTTAAGGTTCTAAATCACTTAAGACCAATGTGAAAAAAATATGTTGAGTGGATAACTTGAGCTTTCATTAGCAAAATGTATGAAGTCATTCTTTTTTTAACCATATATAATAAAAAAAGTTTCAGTTTCAGCAATGCCCATTCATATTATATTTAAGTGTCTTAAAATGCCATACGCAGCTTTAAAGGAACGCTGCAGAGAAGTTGTTTAGTTTTACACTAAATGTTTTAATTAGATTCATCCTCCTCAATGAAATTATGATATAAAATGTACTTTTCACTTACTTTTAGGAAGTCCCCAGAGTAACAGATTCCCATCTTCTGCAGCCTTCCCCTTTCCTGCTCTCTCTCATGAGACTTGACTTGATGAACAGTTGTGAGTTACAGCCACTTTGCTTGTTAGAAGTACAAGGCACTGAAAGTGTCCCACCCCCACTGTCAGACTGTGATAGCCCTGGTATTGTGAAGCCACTATCATCGGGCATGGCTTTATGTTACAACTGTTCAACATGTCACCTGTCATGAGAAAGCAGAGTAGAAAATGGGTAGGGTACATAAGGTGATAATCTGTTACTCTGGGGACTTCCTACAAGTAAGTGAAGTGTACATTTTATATATATTAATTAAACTGAGGATGAAATTGATTAGTTATCTACTCAAAACATTTTTATAAAACTAAAATAAAAAAAATACCTGAAGAGTCCCTTTAGTTGAAGTTGACTTATTTTGCTTCCTATTCTGCATCTCAAACAAACCTTTGGCATGAAGAGAACTTTTAAGAACAAGCCTGAGAATACTATTAGGGTGCAGCTTTTATACAATTCAAACTTGATTATTTTATTTTTTTACGCCTGCTAACCAGGATTGTCTTATTATTATTAGGATACTGGCTAATGGGTGGACATCAACCCAACTTCCTAAAATCTCAGACCAAACAACTAAACCCATTCTTTAATCAGAGTATCATATCCTGTTGCTGGCATTATTTGAACTAGTCTCTCAAAAGACCATTTTTTTTTAATGTACATTAAAAATATTTTCAGCTCCTGGACAGTTAATGAGGTGGAGAGAAGCTCAGCTGCTGGAAACAACAATGCGAAGTTTAAATGTAAGTTTTAAAAACTAAAAACGTATTTCTTTACTTAAACATTTAAAAAAATTAAAACATATTTTGTGATCTCTGTAATAAATCAACTTTTGCCTTCAAATTAAAAGTTATAATGAGAATTGTGAGCCACTTTAACAGGGATACATTTTTATATGCAATTATATGCCTGTCTAAGTTGTAAACGTGTGTATTTAAAGAAGATGGGTTATATAGGTTATATATAACAGGAATGTAATTACTGTTAAATAAGGGCTACATTTTAGTTCCTATTTCTATTTAAATAAAATTAATTTCTGCTGTATGCTACAATAAACAAGTTTATCTGGGGATTTATACAGACATATTACAAGTGGGCTCATCTCTCAATGGTTGGCAAATGTAAGCCTATATGGCAAGCCACATCCATACTACAAAACCAGCACACACAATATACACATAAGATAAACATCTAATCTGGCTCTCAAAGAAATATGCAAAGTATTTAAAGATTTACAGACACTACTAACAGAAGACACATCATTAAAATATATACTCCCCAAACCTTCCAATCTACTGACATTGGTCAGTAGAAGATTGGCCAAGCAACAGCCTAAAATAGAAAGGGGTGCCAAACCTTCCAATACAATTATCTGCAAACTATGTCATCACATCGGTAAGGAGGACACAGTCACACATAACAACAAGAGCTATAACACAAGAGGGTCATATTCATTCATATTCATTACATACAGTGGATATAAAAAGTCTACACACCCCTGTTAAAATGTCAGGTTTCTGTGCTGTAAAAAAATGAGACAAAGATAAATCATTTCAGAACTTTTCCACCTTTAATGTGACCTATAAACTGTACAACTCAATTGAAAAACAAACTGAAATCTTTTAGGTAGAGGGAAGAAAAAATATAAAAATAAAATAATATGGTTGCATAAGTATGCACACCCTTAAACTAATACTTTGTTGAAGCACCTTTTGATTTTATTACAGCACTCAGCATGGCACATTTTGACTTGGCAAGATTTGCCCACTCTTCATGAGGGAAATATCTTTCAGAAAAATAAAAATACAAGAATAAAAAGTTATGACTTGATCCTAAAGTGTGCAAGATTTTTTGGTAATTGTGCACTGTATAGGAAAGGGTAGTAGATAAGTACATCAGCTTTCCAGAGGAAATTTGAAGTACAAATAAAGTAAAATGATTAAAACATTCTGTGATTTGTGCAAGGTCATCCTGAGGTTTAATTGTTAGCTTTGTAAATAGATATGTAAACTAGACTGGTCCTGGATTCTTATCTGTATATAACATATAATCCAGGTATGCCTTTATTACAACTTCTTGTTATATGATGTAGTTATCCTAACTTCCTTTCAATAAGTAAGCTTCCGCCTAATGAACCCTCTGAATGCAATGATTTGGAAACCTTGATACATTTCGTAAAAATAAATAATTAACAACCATGAACTACAGTATCATCGTCACACATATAATAGCGACATACATGCATCACACAGCGTAAATTTAACTAAATGCACACACAATATGCTTGCTCCAGACAGATACATTAGTGTGTGTGTGACTACCGCATTGGGTGCACTTGCCACTTAACTCAACATGCCAACGTAGCCCTGATAGTGCCAGAGCAATGAATCTACATGCCAATACACTGTATAAATCCCTTTTTGAGAAATAAAAACTAATCTGGTGTATAAAAAGCCGCTGACTATGACCAATTTTGTGTTATGTATAAAATATGAAATGACGTCAGAATAAATTAGATGACTGGTTGATAAATCAGGTTGTGTCTGATCTTGGGTTTAACACTAGACGTGCCACAGATGCCCCCCTTTCAAGATAAAAGTAATATGTAAGAAATTTGTATGAGTCTGCCCACATGGATATCCCAAGTCATTCCTGGATACATGTTACAGCTATACGGCCTCAGCTTTTATTGGAGGAAGATTGTGGCTTTTGAAATAATCCACCACTTGTTGTGGAAGTTCTGCCAGGACAGCTTTGGCCAGAGTTTCTTTTGGTGCCTGTCAAGAAGAGACAAGTTGTGTTAGTGATGCTTGGTTCTGTACAGGTTTATTATTTATTCAATGATTGCAAGAGATGGAAGTGCTATAGACAGATACATTACTATACGTTTAAATTGTACAGCAAGTAGTGCTACATATCAGGCACAAATTTATATCCACACAATAATCTCCACTGGCTGGGTATGTGCTATTTTTAAGTGACTGCTTGGTCTTTCAGCTTGCTCTCTAGACCGTTCTGTCTCTCAGTTAACATCGCTGCCCTGTTCCCTTGATTCAACCAGCTCAACTAGAGATTTATACTCTAATATTTGATGTCAAAACTAAAACTGAACATTACATTTAAAAATCATAAAAATTAATAAAAGGAAATATATTAGTGATCGCTACATAACTAAAACACCTAGCTCATCTTGTTGAAGCATTACAGTGATTCATTGAACATCATTATAATGGAGCCTTACAAAGGGATTTATAAACTCAATGAGTTATATTTTATTAGGTAGGTGTGTATTTAAAATGATAGTAAAAAGATAAAACCCCACCAGAGCCCATAAAACATATGCAAAAGCCCAGAAAACCGCTCCAAGACCCAGAGCCCACCACCAGAGCCCATAAAGGCCACATACAGGTTCAAATCTGTAACCAGCCCAGAAACTCTGGCAAAAAGAGGCTGTGTCAAAGACCTGAATATCAACAAAAAAAAAGAGAGACAGTTGAGCAGCAGCCCTGAAGACACATAACTCACAAATTAAGCCGCACAACATATCTTGTCTGAACAGCATATGAACCTGGTACAGAGTTGCCATATGCTGGTGAAAATGACAGTTTAACAGGACCACACGAGATGTCCCCTTGGGTACAGTAGCCACAAACCTCCAATGGATCTAAAGAGACAGAACACCCCCCGTTAGAACCGTCTTACCCTGGCCGTACATTAGCAAGACCTCACTTCTACTTTACGCAGAGCCTGGCCAGAAAATACATACAAAATGGCCACTCGGACAAGTTCAAAAGCATAAAAAAAAAGCCAAAGCAACAAAAACATCCAAGACTTCTATAAATCAACAGATAGCAGCCAGTCCCCAAGCAGAAGCCCAAAGTCGGACCTAGCAGAAGTGCAAGACCCAGTGGAAACGGAGGAAACACAGTGTACCCCCATGGTTATTGCAGACTGCTCACTCAAAAAAATTAAACTAATGCTGCAGGAGGAGATACACTTGGCAGTGAAAGACCTCCGCAAAGACATCTACGCGTTGAACCAGAGGACGCAGTTTCTGGAAGAAAACCTCGACCAACTGGCTGAATCACATGAGCATTGCAGGCTTGAAACAGAGCAAAACTCTAATCAAATAAAAGAAATGCAAGCTAAAATTGAAGATTTAGAGAATCGGTCGCGCAGAAACAACATCCGCATCAGGGGCGTCCAGAACAAAGTAACAGACCTGATGTCCTACGCAAAAGGCCTACTGCACTCCCTCCTGCCTACGACAGATGAATCAGACTGGGCGAAAGAGACTACACAGAGCGATAGGCTCCGCAAAAGACCCCAATCTCCCTAAAGACATCATCTTGAGATTTGTTCTGCAGAGAGCAAGGGACGCAGTCCTAATGGAGACTAGGAAAAAACAGGACCTGACAGGCACAGACGGGTCGAAAATACAGATTTACATGGACCTGGCCCCATCCACCCTCCAAAAGAGAAGAGAAATGAGGCCAGCACTGTGCGTGCTACAACAACACAAAATAATATACAGATGGGGCTTCCCATTTGCCCTCACTTTCCATCTAGGTGGGAAAACGTACAGAGTACAAAACTTGGATGAATGCATGGAGATACTGGCAAGGCTAAAGTTAATGGTTCCAGACAACACAAAGACCGGCTCACCCGAAAGGAATACAGAGGTCTCTAAGCACCTGGGGAACATTGCTAAAAACCCAGAAACGAGAGAGGCAGGCCAGGGCTCAAGCACGTCTAAGTGAAACAATTAAGAATCAGAAGGAGATTCAGTTCACAAGGGCGGCCTCCAGAACTATCCAGGCAGATTCAGTGTAAATGAGAGCACTGCTGAGGACTTACTGAAAGACTAGCCTGATTTACTGAAAATTGTACTATGTCTCTGGACTAATAACACATACCCCCCACAGGTTGAGTTGATCTTTAGCCAAGGGTCCTAAATGGGAAAGGACATAGATCTATCAAGAAAGGACTAAGAGGAGTAAAGGGTCTCCACCGCATAAGAACTAATGATAGACACGGGTAGCCTCAAAGTACATAGCTTTTTCCGCAGTGTGTTTACTAGCACAGAGACCAGGGACGCTCTGGCACAAAACTATACAATATAGGGTGGGGCTTAGCCAGCACGAGGTGAGATAAAAGACATTAGGTAGTGGAAGGCAGAATGGGGTATTTTAACTAGTCCCGCCAGTCTAGGGGGAACGCTAACTAACTGACAGTATTAAGTACCTATGGAGGATAGAGATAGTGGGAAGACACGACTTGGTTAAGGGGTGGGACAATTAGCCCAGAAACCCTGAGGTTTTTTAAACCAAGTAGATTCCTCCCCTGGGGACGTCAGAGGCAAGGGAGGGAGTGACCTGCGGCCTTGACTACCACAGGATTAGGTGGTGTACAGGGAGGAAAAACAAAGTTACAATGTTGAAGTACAAGTTAAAGTTATGCAATAGCTTAAACAAGTTGTTAACCTATGTTATGTTTTCCTTTTTTATTAAGGTTAGTACCTCGCAACTCAGAAATGATCAGACGTCAAAAATCCCTGGAGTGTGGAGTGGAGGCCCCGTTCCTGTATCCCTCACAGTCACTAGTGCACTCAGAAGAGATGGTCCCTTACAGGTGATGCACATAATTAGAGATCTTAGACAAACAACTAAGGTACCGGATGGATAGTACACACACTATAATCACGCACAACGTGAGGGGGTTAAACTCACCCTGCAAAAGGCGTAAAGCATTTCTATACTATAAAAAAATCAAACCTGCAAATATTTTTATCCAAGAAACACACTTTGCGAAAGGCAGGGTCCCCTCATTCCTACATGGTGATTACCCAAACGTATACACGTGCTGCCAACAATCTAAGAAAGCGGGTATAGCCACTCTAATACACAAGGACCTACCATTTACATTTGAGAATCAACTAAAAGACAAGGAGGGCAATTTCCTGATAGTAACTGGGTCGATACTAAACATGAGGGTCTCCCTGGTCAATCTGTACGCCCCAACCACCAACCCAGCAAATACATTAATAGCACTACTAAGAACTATGAAACATCTTAACATGGGAAGGGTAATTATGGGAGGTGACCTGAACCTGACACTGCAACCCCTACTAGACAAATAGGGGAAATCCTCACTTAACAGAGATGCCAAGAAACTCCAGATAGCACATAAGTTACTCGCAGAACTGGAATTGATAGACGCATGGAGAGGGATCCACCCCGCTGACAAGCAGTTCACATTTTTCTCAAACACGCACGGCACATACTCAAGAATCGACGCGCTGTTAGTACAAGCCTCGCTATTCAATCATACGATTGACTCCCAAATTCTAGCATGCCCCTGGTCAGATCACGCAGTAGTTTATATCCGATTGAATCTGGAGGGGGTAAATAAAGGCTCGCCACAGTGGCGCCTCAACGAGGGACTCATGTCCAACCCTACAATTCAAACCCAGGTTAAGGAGGAGATCAAAGCGTTCTTTGAAATAAACGACATCTCCGAGACGGGAATTGGCTGGTCATGGGTAGCCCATAAAGCGTACATAAGAGGGGTACTAATGAAATTAGCAGCGACACATAGAAGGCAGCAATTACAGGCAGAAAATGCCCTCACTAACAAGCTGCAAAAGCTAGAAAGGGACAATCAAGCCAAGTTTAGTAGGTAAACACAAAATATTATTGATAGAACTAGACTAGAGCTGGACGCGGTCCTAGCAGCAAGAATGGAGCTAGCTATTAGAAAGACCTTGCATAAATTCTACTCCCAAGTTAATAAACATTCCTCAATGTTAGCTAGGAGGCTCCGATATAAAAGGGGAGATAACAAAATAAATCAAATAAGAGATAGGAAAGGTAATATCACCAAAAAACAGAACTAAATAAAATAAACTTTCATAACAGCCTTCCAAGAGATATACTCCACTAAGCAGATTGCAAGCGAGTTCCAGATCCAGGACTTCTTAAGAAGTCAGGACCTCCCTAGTCTATCTAGAGAGGAAGTAGACAAACTAAACGCAGACATATCAGTAGAAGAGGTGTGCAAGAGGATACGTTCCCTTAAGAAAGGGAAAGCCCCCGGACCTGATGGCTTCACAAACATATACCATTCCGTGTGTGAAGTGGAACTGGCCATACCACTGACAAAATTATGTAACGCAGCCCTGGGAGGGGGACCCATGCCCCCAGAGTTTAACCAGGCAAATCTTATATTTATCCCCAAACAGGGAAGGGACCCAAATAAAGTAGAAAACTACCGCCCCATATCCCTACTCAACGGGGACATCAAAATTCTGACAAAACTAATGGCGGCCAGATTGGCAGCCTTTATACCTAGGCTGATACACAAAGACCAGGTGGGGTTCATTCCTTTCCGGCAAGCAGGAGATAATGTAAGACGAATCCTGAATCTCCTCCATATTGCTAAACATAGAGACATCCCACTTTGTACCCTAAGCATAGATCTAGAAAAAGCGTTAGACTCGATCGAGTGGCCTTTTCCCCTTTCGAAATTTGGCTTTGAGGGGAAATTCACTAACCTTATCAACACACTTTACAAAGATCCCATAGCGAATGTCAACTTACCGGGTGACAGGGGGACGCCCATTCGGATAAGTAGAGGCACGAGACAGGGTTGCCCACTTTCACCGCTTCTCTTCGCATTAACAGTAGAACCCCTGGCACAAGCCATCAGGAGCAGTACAGCTATTAAGGGAGTAGGGGTGGGTTTGCACAACTTTAAGTGCTGCCTCTTTGCGGACGACATCGTGTGCACCCTCACAGACCCCCTTAGCTCTATACCCGCCCTCCTGGCCCTGTTGGAAACGTTTGGGGGCATCTCGGGATTAAAAATGAATGTAGATAAGACGGAAGCAATGGGCTCTAGACTCCCCCAGCAACAAATTAAGCAGCTTAGGGACAAGTTCCCATTCACATGGCCCCCAAAACACCTCAAATACCTAGGAGTTAAGTTAACACCGGAAATAGAAAACATATATGGGGCGAACTATATACCCATGTACCGGGAACTAAGACTAGATTTGAACAAGTGGCATAAATATAAACTTTCTTGGTCAGGGCGACTGAACTCTATTAAAATGAATATCCTACCAAGAATCCTGTACTACTTCAGGACGCTCCCCATTCCCATAAATAAAAGAGAACTTGACATGTTCCAAAGAGATACCTTTAGATTTATATGGGGATATAAAAGACCCAGAATTAACAAAAAAAACATGTATGCACACAAAACTCTGGGAGGCATGGGTTGCCCAAACTTTAGGCGGTACTACAACGCGGCCCAAATATCCTTCATCCCGCAAGCACACTCCATCACTCATCAACCCCTGTGGGTATTTATAGAGAACCTCCAGATGAGGCCTTTGAAATGGGACAGTCTGCCCTGGATAACTCATAGCGTAGTGCCTCACAAGCTAGGAGATAACAACCCGATGATCAAATTAGGACTGGGAGAGTGGGAAAGGACCTCGTCCAGACACCACTTGAAACCAGCGATCAGCGCCCTAACACCCACGTTCAATTGTTTAAATGGCGTAGAGGTTATTGGCACTGACTCACTGAGCTGGTGGACGACGCGGAAACTAGACAGGCTAGAGGGTTGGATAGAAGGAAATAGTCTTCTGACAACAGAGCAATTTATCGAGAAATATGAACTACCCATCAGAGAGTATTTCCACTATAATAAAATACGGCATGCTATCTCGTCCCTAATTAGGGAGAATGGAATGCCACAAACAACATGGCTCACAAAGGTGTGCCGTAAAGCACCTCTGACCAGAGGCATACTTAAAACAATTTACACGGAAATAAACAAAATTGGATGTGAGCACAAATCGAATAATGTCCTCCAATGGGAAAGAGAGTTGGGGGTAGTTTGGGACTGCAAAGCATGGAACAAAATTAGTGCAAGACTGACCAGGGGTTCCTTATACTTTAGCCACATGGAGACAGCGACCAAAGTTTTTTACAGGGCATACTACACCCCTGACAAATTACACAAAATGAACCCGGCAGCGCCCCAAAACTGCTTTAGAGGTTGCCAAGAGGTGGGATCATTCCAACACATATGGTGGGATTGCCAGGTTGCAAAGACCATGTGGAGTCAAGTCACCGGCTTAATTTCAGACACATTGGAAATAGACTTACGCCCCATGATTGATAGATGCTTGCTGGGAATACCAGACGCCAACTTGTCTAAATACCAAAACGAGTGGATTCAATACGTTATGCTAGCAGCCAAATGCCATTTAGCCCCAAAATGGTTGAAGCCGACTCTGAGCATAGCATAAATCGTAAATAAACTGAATTACATACACATTTACGAAAAGATGACACACTCGCTAAACAACACACTAATAACTTTTCATAACATATGGGGGACATGGAATAGGTCTCAACACGCGACCCCGTGCTAGCGGGAAAGAGGTGATTGGACGCAGGGATCAGGGCAGCCCCTTCCACACAGGGGGAGACGTTAAGATCGAAGGTAAGACCGTGAACCACGGTCAGAGTGCAAAATTTAGTAAAACACGAGGTACAGGTTTTGTTTTGTATTTTAGTTATGTTGGTAAACTTATATGGTAGCAAATGCAGACAGCACAATTACGTAAACAAGAAGGAGATCTATAAATTTAACGAACTGAATACATTATACTCAAACTACTTTTATATTCCCACACACAAAACCCGCTAGGGCACACCTGCTAACTTGTTTAACATCAGGGGAAGACATTTAAGTATCAGAAAAGGGAAAAGGAGAGGAGAGTTATCACAGTGTTGTATGTCAATAAAGGTTGGAATCATGTCAAATAACAATGTTGTAAATGTTGCAGACCTGCGAGTCTGAAATCGATGCAGCTACCTATGACATGTGTGATAATAAAAATTTCCAATAAAAAAAAAAAAAAAAGTGACCATTAAAAAATAAAAAAATTAAAATAAATGATAGTAAAATATTGAGTTCCCTGTCCAATCACAAATTATTCTGGTACAATAAAAAAATATATGATAATTCAGGGTTCTAACATATAACAGGACCAACAACATTACTACTGGAGGGCTTCTATCACTCTTTTGCCCACCATATATTAAATTGTTTTTGTGCTAAACTACCTCGCCACAAAATCTACTACACACGCTAGGAACCCGGTCCCACACTGATAAGAGGCAGTAACCTTGAACCAGCTGTCCTTGGGTATGTTTCCTGACTTGTGCATAAATACAGCAGACATATGCTTAAAATGGTATTGGATTAAAGAGCAAAGCCTTTTATGGGCACATTTGCAGGTCCCTGTCCAGGTTCCCAGGGTGCAGTGTAATTCTGAGCAGGAAATCATTTTATTTAACTTATTTTAGATGTTCAAATGTGAACAGGGTATAATTATAATTTGGCCAACAAGTTTATTAAATTCATAATTAAATAATGACAACGACGAAAAATAAAAAAGGAAGATTAAAAACTCTAAAAACAATGGAAAAAGAGACGTCTCCTCTGAGAGATAGTGATAAATTTCACTTTAGACAAATATATAGAGACTAGAACTTTCTCTAGAATATTTAAGGAGAAATATAATGTTCCACTACAGGTAACTCTGTACCAATATATCACACAGTCTATTTTATATAGTTTACCCAGAAGGGCATTTAGTACAGACTTGCTTTAGTGAAAAAATATTGAAGGTAGTATGGTAGATGGAAGCAAGTACTGCTTTTGATGAAAATAAGAAGCCAGGTAATCGTGATATCTCTATATGAGAGCTATAGGAGACTTGTTCTTTGGTATGTGTCCTATATATGATTCTTGGGATTGTAACATGCCAATCCTAATTCGTTATAACTGCTTACACCCACATAATGGTCTGTGACAAGTATTTGGCAGTATTGATATCTTCATTTGAGGGATAGACTCTTGTTGTGGGCTGATATAACCTTTTTAGTTCCCCATTATAGGATAAACGTATCTTATAGTATCTAATAGTGGCTTCTTTAGCATCAAGTGGCCTATGCATTCGTCCTGGATACTTCTAAGTGCACCATACTAAATTATAAACGAGTTACCTAACTAGTGCCATGTTTCTTAATAGAGACGCTAATGCTGCATGGCTTCACTTCCTAGTATAGCGTGGACAGCGTCGTGCGTAATGACGCACGTATGCGTGTAAACGCCTATGCCTGACGCGGCACTAAGGCCCCTTTGAAAAAGACGTCACAGCACGTTGAAACGCGTCAAGCATAGGCGTTTACACGCATACGTGCGTCATTACGCACAACGCTGTCCACGCTATACTAGGAAGTGAAGCCATGCAGCATTAGCGTCTCTATTAAGAAACATGGCACTAGTTAGGTAACTCGTTTATAATTTAGTATGGTGCACTTAGAAGTATCCAGGACGAATGCATAGGCCACTTGATGCTAAAGAAGTCAATATTAGATACTATGAGATACGTTTATCCTATAATGGGGAACTAAAAAGGTTATATCAGCCCACAACAAGAGTCTATCCCTCTAATGAAGATATCAATACTGCCAAATACTTGTCACAGACCATTATGTGGGTGTAAGCAGTTATAACGAATTAGGATTGGCATGTTACAATCCCAAGAATCATATATAGGACACATACCAAAGAACAAGTCTCCTATAGCTCTCATATAGAGATGTCACGATTACCTGGCTTCTTATTTCCATCAAAAGCAGTACTTGCTTCCATCTACCATACTACCTTCAATATTTTTTCACTAAAGCAAGTCTGTACTAAATGCCCTTCTGGGTAAACTATATAAAATAGACTGTGTGATATATTGGTACAGAGTTACCTGTAGTGGAACATTATATTTCTCGTCAAATATTCTAGAGAAAGTTCTAGTCTCTATATATTTGTCTAAAGTGAAATTTATCACTATCCCTCAGAGGAGACGTCTCTTTTTCCATTGTTTTTAGAGTGTTTTTAATCTTCCTTTTTTATTTTTCGTCGTTGTCATTATTTAATTATTAATTTAATAAACTTGTTGGCCAAATTGTAATTATACCCTGTCCATAAGTCTATTCAATTTAGTGGAAAACACTACAAGGGAATTCACTCCCTAGGATTATAAGTGTTCAAATGTGAACATTAATGTACTGCTGCTAAAGTATTTCTATGTATACTTACTTCAGAAATATCTTATCAGAAGCAGCAGTTTCTTGTTCTTTAATTCTATTGTTTAAATTTTCCCCGGATTTTGTAATTATGTAACACAATCAATAAAAATGTTAATGATTGAAAAAAAAAAAAAGAATCCAAGGCCCATGTACTTACATTGCGAAAATCACGGAATGGCACAAACTGAACAATATCTCTTGATGCTTCCTCTCCGGTGTATGATCTCAGCACTCTGTTATCACCATCCAGAAACTCCATTGCTGAAAAGTCGGCATTCCCCACGCCAATAATGATGATTGACATGGGCAGCTTGGATGCCTGGACAACGGCGTGTCTTGTCTCATCCATATCACTTATAACTCCATCTGTTATGATAAGGAGGATGAAATATTGCTGCAAGAGAAAAGGGAGATTAAAGTAAGTCTGATGAGGCATTACATCCTTACATCCTACTGAAATAATTAAAACAAAAACAAAGAATTTCAAAGTGATATAACATTTAAAAAACTCCATCATTCATTAAGTTTTTTTGTTTTTTTTAAGTAAAACATTGACATTTAGTCTCTTTGCAAATGAAGCTGCCTAAAATATTAGTTTAGCTTAACAAGTTTAGATTTGGCTGCATACAATCACAGGTTGCACCAGCTGAGTTATTGAAGTTTATACAGAAATCACTTACTCACTCCAGAGTCAAATGTTTGGCACTAACCTAAGCAATGCAATGGATAGGACCACAATCTTAGTTAGCCAGAAGAGAAAGAGAATAAAGGTAACGTTTTTTTTTTTAATCAGTTTTGCAAGGCTTATTACTCTTTTTTTATGCATGCTAAAAACTTTGGGAGTTCAAAACTTAACCAATCTAGAAAAAAAGGGGCATCAGAAGAGCAGATGGAGATTGTGCCCATCAAATCTATAGAAAGTAAGGGGTAGCAAATAAAACAATAACATAGCATAGTAACTATAGTTTATCAAGTCTGTACATCAATATTTCATCTGTGTATACCTTGTAACACAGTAAAGCTCTCTTTAAATTCAGACAGAAATGCACTAAATTCAAAGTATGCAAAACTGTAAACCGGACATTAAAAACATGAGCTTCTTTGTTTTTTTAATAAATCTAAACTAGAAATTAATATAAATATTGTTTTATTGTTATAACAAGTCAACCAATCAGCAAAGTTGTATTTTGTCTGATTTTTATCCACTGCTTCGGATGGAGGTGGAAACCATAGGCCTCATTCAATTGCAAGGCCACAACTCACGGTATAAAGGCTGTATGTCTGTGGGATTGAACTCTGCTACAATTACGGAGCAATTCAATTGAATGAAGCCCGCAAGTTACATAGTTACATGGTAATTGAGGTTGAAAAAAGACTTTCAGTCCATCAAGTTCAACCTTCTAAGATCTGCAATATGCTGATTAAATGATAATTAATTAGATGTTAATTTATTGATCCAGAGGAAGGCAAAAAACCCAAGTGAAACTAAGCTAATCGTCTCGAAGGGAAAAAAATAATTCCTTCCTAAACCACAGATACTGGCGATCGGATAACCCTGAATGCCCTTTTTAATTAGAAATGTATCCAATCCCCTTTTAAAGTTATCTATCAAACCCACTGTCACTACCTCCTTTGGTAGAGAATTCCACAGATTAACCACCCTTACTGTGAAAAACTGTTTTCTTTCTTTAAGGTGAATTTTTTTTATTTCTAACCACAAAGGATGTTCTCTTGTCAGTTGAAAACCTCTTGGCACAAAAAGCTCACTTGACAAATCTTTATACTGACCCTGGATGTATTTATATAAGGTAATCATATCTCCTCTTAGACCCCTTTTTTCTAGAGAAAATACGTTTAATTTGGTTAGTCTTTCTTCATAACTTAGCCCCTCCATTCCCCTTATTAGTTTTGTAGCCCTTCTCTGTACTTTTTCCGGTTCTAAAATGACTTTTTATATGAATTGTTGCCCAAAATTGTACTCCATATTCCAAATGAGGGCGTACTAGAGATTTGTATAGTGGCAGAATTATATTGCTTCCCTGGCTTCTATTACGTGCAAAAGGCCGAAACGGCAAACCATGCAATCGTATGTAGCATTTCAGAGCATGAACATAGTTACATAGGGCCTCATTCTATTAACGGCCGTAGGAGATGCGGGGCAGCAAGCTATTCGGCTATTCTATTCCCCTCAGGCCGGGGATTCCGGCAGGCTTGCGGCCGGCGCCTTGCTATCCCTTGAGGCCGCTAGCGCCGGAGGAAAGCCTTTGATCTAAAACGGCCGCAAGAAAGCCCCGGTTGCTATTCTATTGCTCCGGGAAACCTCTCTGCAAGGCTAAAAGCGAGCCGGAGCTTACTTGCAGGAAAAAGGTCCCGCTAGCACCAATTAAGCACATTATAAAGCCAAAATAAAGCCATCCTGCACTCTGAGGAGACTAAAAAGTGATTGTAGGTGTTAGAAAAAATAGCACAACATTCCCCTACACTCAAATCCGTAAAAAATATATTTTTTAATTTATGTCAAAAATCCATGTAAAAAGTCCCGAGGGCATGGAGCACCTCAGACCCGCCCACGCTGCGGCCGGAAAATAAACAGTTAATGTAAACTCGGATTTGGGCTGATGTGCAGGCTTGAGAGGGGGTTGCTATTAATCCTCATGTCCCCCAATATGATCCCTAGCATTTAAAGAGCTGTACAGTGCAGTCTTGAATTTATTTTTGCGTTTTAAGTTTTCTGAGCTTACGGCCGGTTGCAAGATATACGGCCGGCCGTAAGGGGAGATCCTTGCGGGGCCGTATAATTGAATTGCAAGATAACGGAACCCCCGCGAAGAATCGCAGCCTTGCGGCCGTTTTACGGCCAATAATAGAATGAGGCGCATAGTATTTAAGGTTGAAAAAAGACCATCAGTCCATCAAGGTAAACCTTTCAAGATCTCCTCCGATCTGCAATATGCGGAATAACTATTAATTAATTAGTTGTATATATAAAAAATCAAATCCCTCCTGATCCCAGACACTGGCGACCTGACTTCTCCCTGGATCAATACTGCCTCTCTAATTATCCATGATAACCCTGAATTCCCTTTTTAATTAGAAATAAATCCAGTCCCCTTTTAAAGCTATCTATCAAATCCGCTGTCACCACCTCCTCTGGTAGAGAATTCCACAGATTAACCACGCTTAAAATAAATTTAATCTGGTTAGTCTTTCTTCATAACTTAGCCCCTCCATTTCCCTTATTAGTTTTGTTGCCCTCCTCTGTACCTTTTCCAGCTCTAAAATGTCCTTTTTATGAAGTGGTGCCCAAAATTGTACTCTATATTCCAAATGAGGGCGTACTAGAGATTTGTATAGTGGCAGAATTATATTTGCTTCCCTGGCTTCTACACCCTTCTTAATACATGCTAATATACAGCCTTATTAAAATGCGATTCTGTAAATTTAAAAGGGCTCTATTTAAGCACACAGCATATTTTATTTACAGATGTTTTTAGTTAGTGAAGACCTTGCTTTTGGATAGAAGTTCACTAACTAAAAACTTCTGTAAAAAAAAATGCTGTGTGCTTAAATAGAGCCCTTTTAAATTTACTGAATCGCAATTTAATAAGGCTGATAGTATTTGCCTTTGGAATTGCTGCTTGGCTTTGAGCACTGTTACCTAGGTGGTTGTCCACAAGCACTCCCAAATCCCTTTCAATATCTGATACACCTAGATTTGCTCCATTAAGATTATAAATTGCATGGCTATTTTTCCTTCCCAGATGCATAACTTTTCATTTATTAGTATTAAATCTTATCTGCCATTTAGATGCCCATTCCTCAATTTTATGTAAATCCCTTTGGAGGGAAAGCACATCACTATCGGATTTAATTACCTTGCACAACTTTGTGTCATCAGTGAAAATGGAGACACCACACTCCAATCCTACCTCTAGGAGAGGACCTAATGCTGAACCCTGAGGAACCACACTTACCACATTAGTCCAATCGGAGTATGTTCCATTTACAACAACCCTTTGCTTCCTGTACTTTAGCCAGCTCTCAACCCATGAGCAGATATTTACTGCAACTCCTGTATCTCTTAGTTTGCTCAATAGTCTCCCATGTGGCACTGTATTAAAAGCCTTTGCAAAATCCAAAAAGACTACATCCACTGAGTTGCCTTGATCCAGGTTCCTACTAACCTCCTCATAGAAACTAATTAGATTTGTTTGACAAGACCTATCCCTCATAAATCCATGTTGCAAGCTTGAAAGTGTTGTGCAATTAATTCTAATG